>VWZL01001979.1:466109-541816 GCA_013396915.1 Stercorarius parasiticus
CCAGCTTTGTGTCATCGGCAAACTTGCTGAGGGTGCACTCTATCCCCTCATCCAGGTCATTGATGGATATATTGAAGAGGACTGGACCCAGTACTGACCCCTGGGGAACACCACTCATCACTGACCTCCAACTAGACTCTGCCCCTAATCACAACCCTCTGAGCTCTGTCTTTCAACCCTGAGTAAGACATATTTAAAAGGGTATCTTAGTGCTAAAAGATGACTATGTAAGCACAGTGTTTTCTTACTCAAAAGATCTGTCCTCTATGTACATTAAGTCTCATATTTGGTACATTACAAAGCGTAATGTTTAGAGTTGCTTGTTTCTTTACAACATTTGCGGTACAAATTCAACACTTCATGTTACAACCATTAGTTAATCACTCCAGCCAACACATGGATGACCATTTAGATAAACAGGTTTTAGATTCAGTGACTCAGGAAGTATCTTTCAGTTTCATGTTGTATCTAACACTCAGGTACCACAAACGTACAAACAATAAGCAGGGACAACTGTGATCTTGAGTAAAGAGCTATTCTACTTAGGACGGCAGTTCGCACGTAAGGGGTGCGCAGGAAGGGAACCTCTCCAAAGGTGGTGCATTCCACAGGTTGAGCACCAGGCATCGTTCTGTGACCATCTGCATGGGCCAAGGACACTCATCTTGCCTGACCCTCAAGGCAGAATGGTGGGCACTTGTCTGAGACCAAAGGCTGCAGCTCTGGCCTGGTGATCTGCACTATCCACCCCAGCAGTGACCGATGCCTCCACCCGGACGAAGCTGCTGAAGGAAGTGGCTGCAGTGCAGACCTCAAAATGCAGAAAGTGCCTAGACCTTTCTCCTGGGACAGGGATGAGACAGACCTGCCTAAAAAATGTGTGCCCAGGCAGAGAACCTCCTGCAGCAGGTGGCTGAGCTGCAGGAGGCAGTGAGGAGGCTGCGTAATATCAGGGAGGCTGTGAAGGAGATAGATAGATCGCTGGTTCCAAGTGCAGTCTGCAGTGGACCCGCAGCCCCCAGCCAGGCAGCCAACCCCCCGACACCGGCACACACAGGAGGGAGGCAGGGCAGTAACATGGAAGAATGGAAGCTTGTGATGGAGAGGACCGCCAGGAGGAAGAGACTTCCCCTGAAGCCTGAGGTGCCCTTGCAGAACCGCTTCACAGCTCTGCAGAGTGAAGAGGGAAGACCCATTGCAAAAGGAGAGGCATTAGAGCTGAGTTGGCAATCCGATCTGCTCCTCGTGTAGCAACCAGCACAACCGAAAAAAGGCACCGGGTGACAGTAGTAGGTGACTCTCTTCTGAGAAGAAGTGATCATCCCCCTGTACTCATCATTAGTGAGGATGCACCTCAAATACTGTTTTCAATTTTGGGCCCCTCCCTACAAGACAGACACTGAGATTTTGGAGTGTGTTAAGAAAAGGGCAATGAAGCTGGTGAGGGGTCCAGAGCACCAACCTTATGAGGAGCGGCTGAGGCAACCGGGGTTGTTCAGTCTGGAGAAGAGGAGGCTGAGGGGAGACCTTATCACTCTCTACAACTACCTGAAAGGAGGTTGTAGTGAGGTGGGGGGTTGTCTTTTCTCCCATGTAACAAGCGATGGGACAAGAGGGAACAGCCTCAAGTTGTGCCAGGGGAGGTTTAGATTGAATATTAGGAAAAATTTCTTCACTGAAAGGGTTATCAAAGAATGGAACAGGCTGCCCAGGGAAGTGGTTGAATCACCATTCTTGGGGGTATTTAAAAGACGGGTAGACATAGTGCTTAGAGATATGGTTTAGTGGTGGTTTTGTCAGTGTTAGGTTACTCGTTTGACTTGATGATTTTAAAGGTCCCTTCCAAACTAGATGATTCTGTGATTCTGTATTTGAGAAGTCGTGGGAGTCTGGTGAAATTCCTGCTGACTGGAAAAGAGGAAACATAACCCCCATTTTTAAAAAGGGAAAAAAGGAAGACCTGGGGAATTACAGACTGCTCAGTCTCACCACTGTACCTGGCAAGATCATGGAGGAGATCCTCCTGCAAGCTATGCTAAGGCACATGGAAAATAAGGAGGTGACTGGTGACAGCCAACATGGCTTCACTAAGGGCAAATCATGCCTGAAAAATCTGGTGGCCTTCTGTGATGGTGATGAAGAGCAACTGACATCATCTACCTACATGATTCTATGACACCTGGACTTGTGCAAAGCATCTGACACTGTCCCGCACAATAACTTTGTCTCTAAATTGGACAGACATGGATTTGATGGATGGACCATTTGATGGATGAGGAATTTGCTGGATGGCCACACTCAAAGAGTTGCGGTCAACAGCTCGATGTCCAAGTGGAGACCAGGACCTGCATTCCTCAAAGATTGGTACTGGGACCGGTGCTGTTCAGCGTCTTTGTTGGCAACATGGAGACTGGGACTGAGTGCACCCTCAGCAGGTTTGCCAATAACACCAAGCTGTGTGGCGCAGCTGACGTTGTAGGGAAGGGATGCTGTACAGAGGGACTTGGACAGGCTTGAGAGGTGGGCCCATGCAAACCTCATGAAGTTCAACGTGGCCAAATGCAAAGTCCTGCATGTGGGTCGGGGCAATTCCAAGCACAAATAAAGGTTAGGCTGCATCCTGGGCTACATCAGAAGTAGTGTTGCCACCAGGTTGGGGAGGTGAATCCGTGCCTCTACTCTGCTCTCATGAGAGTACCTGGAGTACTGCATCCAGCTCCGGAGCCCCCAACAAAAGGACGTGGACCTGTTGGAATGAGTCCAGAGACAGGCCACAAAGATGATCAGAGGGCTGGAGCACCCCTCCTAGGAAGACAGGCTGAGAGAGTTGGCATTTTTCAGCCTGGAAAAGAGAAGACTCCGGGGAGCTCTTCTTGTGGTTCCACGACATGGAAAGCCACAACACCTTTCAGTACCTTAAGGGGGCCTACATGAAAGATGGTGAGGGACTCTTTATGAGGGAGTGTAGCAATAGGATGAGAGGTAAAGGTTTTAAACTGAAAGAGGGGAGATTTAGATTGGATATTAGGAAGTAATTCTTTACTCTGAGGGTGGTGAGACACTGGAACAGGTTGCCCAGAGAAGTTGTGGATGCCCTATCTCTGGAAGTGTTCAAGGCCAGGTTGGCTGGGGCCTTGAGCAACCTAGTCTAGTGGAAAGTGTCCCTGCCATTGTTATAAAATTAAAAACATGTAAAACCTGTGAAATAGCCTTCTCCACTGTGGACCATACCTGTGAATCCAGGGGGACAGAAACACTGATAGCCTCCAAGCCTGTTGATGCACCTTCCTCCATGCAAGCAAGGCAAAGTTTCGCACTCATTTACATCCATCTCACACAGAGACCCATAGTATCCAGGTGCACAGCTACAGATGAATCTTCAAAAAAAGGGAAATCAGGTAAGTCAACAGAAATTAGCAATATATCTGTTACAATATTCTGAAGCCATACGTATAACCTGCTGTCCCGCTGCTGTCCCTAATCATCATCCATACGAAAATAATTAATGGATTTTGTTCATTTCCATGTTTCTGAAGCAAGCAGAGTGATTTATTCTTTTTTAGATTAGGAGAAAAATTGTGCAAAATAATTTTAGCTGACGGCATAAGGAATGACTTAAGGGCCAGTGTTCTTTTGACACGAGTCCCTGAATAACTGTAGAGTGTTGTGGAACAAACACAAGATACAAATTTTTCTCTTGCTTACCCTCCTTGTAAATGTTTACACTAGAAAAGGTCATTGTTGGAAGCTGAAAAGAGAGATGTAGCAATCTAACTGAAGATCAATTTTCCTCTATTTCACTCTTATTTCAAATAGAAAGTAAACAAATACAAAAGGTAAGGAGGAAAAGAGCAAGTACTGAATACAGTTTCCCTTCTATTTTCCTCTAAGGTCACATAACAAACAAATAGCTGAATCAGTAGCATTTGCCTACCTCATTTTAATACAGAATTCTTGTCATATGCTGAAGGTTCCATCCAAACCTCATGGCAGCAAGCAGACTTTATGCATAAGGAAATCAGGGAATTGCTTTTCATTTAGTAGTAACTAACCTGTTTATGAGATCCATGCAAGTTCCATTGTTTTTGCAGGGTCTTGATAAGCATTCATTAATCTCTACTTCACATAGTGTCCCAGTAAAGCCATGTTGGCAGGAGCACCTAGCAAAAAGGATGTTTAATTTTTTTTATTTTTTAGTTTAATATAAAAAGATTCTGGAAAAGCATGGCAGATTTTGAGAAGTACGAATTAGGTAATTGCAAAATTATGTTTGATTTTTTTGTGATCATTGCAAAGTGCTGTACTTACACAAGCTTCATAAGTACAGTGACTGCAGACCATTTTTGCCATTATTTGTTGAAGGCCACAGGCTTTGTGCCGACCCCACTGTGCAAGGGCTCAGAACTTGCCTTGGCCTGAGCTGATTTTCACTTGTTTTGATCCCTGCCCTGGAGCTAGCTGACTGCTGCTTCTCATGTTTTAGCTTTAGCTCTGGGAATAGCACCTATGGTGAGGGTGCAACACACTGGGATAATCATAGGGTTACAAACAATAGCCTTCTGTGTCCATGTGGGCTGGGGAAGCTGGTAAACGGTACAAAGGAAGTAAATCATAATAAGGAAACATACAAAATGAGCTTCAAGCAGGCCTGAGACTGAAGATGAGAAAAGCCCCACATTAAACATCACACTTCTCCTGGCAAAGACTTCCAGACGCTGTTGACTTGTAGTAACACTGCCAGTTCTTCTTGAGGAAGACAGAAATCACTGATCACAGAACCCAGACAGACATTGTGAGGGTAATCGTAACAATGGAGACAAGAGCTAGATAATTGCAAGATTTCTTATTAATAAATATAACTACATTGTTCATGAAGCTGTTTTCTATTAATTTCAACTTAGTATTATTGTAACTGAACTAACAGCTGTTTGTTATACTTTGATTAGATTTTTAAGATTTTAATTAGCCCTACAATAGATTCTTGGGTTCACATGTATGGTGTCCATGTATGTCTTTTTAGCCACAAAAAGATTGTGAGTGTAATGTAACAGTGTAATGTGTCAAATGAATCACAAAAAAAAACGTATTACATCACTGAAGAAGAGAAAACATAATACAGGCAAAATACCAAAAGAATAGCTAGATTAAAAACATCCATGTATCACACTGAATATCTGTCATTCAAATAATTTTCCTCACCTGTAATGGTTAATCCCATCCACACAGAGACCTTCATTCTGGCACGGATGGGAGATGCACTCATCACTGTTAACTTCACAGTAAGTACCTTCAAATCCTGAAACACAGATTATACTAACTGTGAATGAGTGAATTCTACCATATAATATGAATATAAGGGTCACAGACCCTCTTGGAGGCTGTCTGAGCTCAGGACCAACTTAGACCACTCAAGAGGGAGGCCCGAGAAACCTCAGCTGCCCCTGAAGCTGTTCAAGAAAGAGCTGAGAGAAGCATCAGTGGTGACTACCCCTTCTCTTGGGAGCATCTAAGATGAGGCTCTTTGCCCTTGGTATCTCACTGACCTGCACTGCAGCCACGTGCATGCCGAGCCACGTACATGTTTATCTGGATACTGACTTCGGCCTGCAGACTAGCTCTGTGGCTTGACCTTGGACCTGCCCCATTCCCTGTAGACTTGACTGGTGATCTGGCATGCTGTGCTGATCCTGGACACCATCATTGTCCCTGCCCTGCTTGCCTCATTCAGATACTGTCAGACAGGACCCTTGACAGGGAGTTGGCTCCCCTGGCAGCCTTGATAAAACTCCTGGCTTACGTTCACTTCTGGAGCAGCCAGCCCTCCCTGCTCCTTGACTCCAAGATCAGGGGCAGCAAGTGGATGCAATCCTAGAAGAACTTTCTCCAATTATTTTTGTTCCTTAGCTTCGGTAAGTTCACTTCCAGGGAGTATAAGAAGTCTTAGCATACTTTCATGAACCAGAGATTTGGATGGAGCACCTGGCTAAATATACTGGGCAAATGTGACCTATTTTAAAGGACTGAAATGGCTTTCTTGGGGAGTACGGGACAGTATCAGAAACTAAAAGCTAATTCAATAATTAATATATTACAGAGCATAATTGATGTTAGAGAGACCACTTTTATTCAAAGCAGTCAGTAGATGAGAAAAAACATTTAACTGTTTTTAATAGTCAAATGAAGAAAAAATGGTATCAAGTTCGTATCGGCAGAGTACATTACTTGCATAATACATTACATTTACCTGTGTAGACATCCCAGAATATGTGCTAAAGAGAAAGAAGAGATTTTGCAGTGATCTAAGAATACTACTTCTGCTCTTAGGCAGCATACTACATCTTCCAACGTTCACATAAATAAGTGTTCTACTGAATATAAAGTTGCGTTAAAATGATATATGGTGGATAAACTACAGCTACTTAGTTGACTTTTGCACAAATTGAATATATAGGTTTCAACTGATGTAGTAATGAACCCATTACAATGAACAAACTGTTTGCACTGTAGTGACTACACTACAATACACATGACCCCTGACAGCAGAGTGACTGAACAGCATTTACGGTATTCACCAAAGTGCTTTTGAACACCATTTAAATATCAAAATTAAATTAAAACAAGTATAAAAACAGCCACTGAAATTCAGTGTATATTATTATAAATATGATGAAGGCTTTACGGGATTCTCTATTAAAACAAGTAAAAATTGTTATCGGTACTTTTTTAGACATTGGAATAAGGATAGTAATGACTTTTATTGCTATATTATTTATTTGTGGTTTTCAAAGTACTTCATGAAAGTGGGGAAATCATGAAAGATCGCAGTTAGAAAAGCATGGCTCATTTTTAGCTAGAGAAAATCATTATTGGAAAAAATAAGTGGCTTGGTCAGAGTTGTAAGGAAAGCTGTAGAGAGAGATCTCTGCTGGCACTCCAATGTATGACCTAAACATCAGCCCACATCAAAGCAGTTGGTCTTTTCTTCTTACCTGGATTTTCTCTGTTCAACAACTTTCCTGGCTAGACCTGACAGAAATGAGTCCTGAATATTTGCTGAAGGTTTCACAGCAGTGTCTGCTACACAAAGCTGGAAAATAAAGCCTGGAATGTATCTCAAAGTAACCCTTCCATTATAGTCACCTGAACTACTCTTTTTTTCAGAACCATCTTGAGTCTGAAGTGCTACCTTCATTTATTTCCTATTTGCATGATGTTTCACAAAAACTTTGCAAAAGAACTGCCATTATAGGGCACAAACATTCTCTGTCCCAGTGTTGCTTTGAAGTAGCTTCCTCAGCACAGGCAACCTTGTTATATTCTGAATGGTTTAGTTTATTATTTGTAAATGGGCCAGAACCAGTGAGGGATCCAAATACTTTTCTTATCTGTAACGCGTGTAATCTGCATCTTAATACTGCAACTTGAGCATGAAGTTTGATTAAGGAAAAAACAAAGGTAAAAGGACTATAACTTGGGCTGTGGCATGCTAGTTGAATGTTCAGTGCTAGATTTGATTACATCAAGTAGACAGCAGTCACTGACACATACACACACACACACACACAAAATAATCAGTTGCTGTTTTGACGGATGCCACCCCAGTGCCACTGAATACGAGCAGAAAAGATGATCACATGTTTCTCTAAGTCTGGTTTGATTAAGAAATTGGAGAGCGTAGCGAATGTGAGAGACCAGGACCACAAGACCGTTTGTAATCAACTGCCTCATCTGTGGCTTCTCATTTATTTGTAATGTTTGACATTTCTGAAAATAAGTTTTGTTACAGAGTAGAAGTCTATGTCAATGCACAGGGGAAATGAGACTTTACTGAAAAGTAGTACACTGAAAGAAAAAGTAAACCTGTGTGGTATTATAAATAATTCAAAGATACATAGACAGTTTTAGTTTTGTAAGATAATCAGAAAAGGGTGTGAAGCTAACATAAAATAAAACTTAAAAAAATACTAACAAAACTTATATGGAATAGCTTCTTATTCTTATGTGATACTATATAATATTTGAGCAAGCATTTTTTTTTAAAAAAGTACCACAGTTGTCAGATTAAAATACAGAAAAAGGAAAATGGAGGGCATTCATCATTCTGCTTCTGCCTGTCGTCCCCACTTAGTTATGGATGTTTTATAGTCTTTTTGAAGTAAATAGTACAGAAGTGAATGCATAAAGCACCATTTAGACACATTTTTGATTGCAGTAGTACACATTTTTCTAGCCCACAGCAAAATATAGCTACCTTGAAGAGACATAAAATAAATAAACATACAGCAGGCATGCTACTTTATCTATTATTCCTACAAATGGAGAAAAATACCATTTTCATCACAAATTTTACTGGATATCTACTACATTATGAAATGAGCAATCTATGTGTTCAATTTACTGTTCAATTTACTATTGAATATTGTCTTTTTTAACTGACAAATTAGCTCAGTCCTCTTTTATTAAAAAAGTCAATCATTTTTTTCTTAATGACATGGACTGTTCAAAATTACATAGAACTATTTAGATGACTTTTTGATCCACAGTGAAAACTTTTGAACTCATGCAGCAACTTCTTCTAAGGAATTTTTAAGATTTCTAGTAATTTTTACAGATTTCAACAAAAACTCCTGGTTTCAACTGAAATGGTTAATCAGAAACACTCTAATCGGCTTGAAAGGACCTGAAAATTATTAGAAGTGTTATGAAATTATGTTATGCAATAATGAATGAAATAAAGTTAAATAATACTGCTAATATACAGCATGTCTGGGCTGTAATATATTTATAATTTATGATGCTTGTACAAAGGATGTTTCAATAAAAGCATATGCTAATAAGCCAATTTTAATTCACTCCTGAAATATGTTCTCAGAGTAAATTAGGAAAATAAAGAAGTGTAACACTGTGTACATCGCTCGTACAAACAGGAGAGGTCAAACCTCAAAACGTATACTGCAGTGTTAGGATTAAAATATTTGTAAAATGTGTATTTTATGAATACGCTTGGACAGACATCAATCATACTATTTTCAGATCCAAAAGAATACTTAAAATGCTCATACCTAAGTGGAACTGGTTTAAGGAAAGAATTACCTTGGTAGCTTATTTACTTACTGCTTGTTGAAGCTATGAGATACCTCATGGGTCTGACATGCATGGGCTCACCTCTTTCTTGCATTTTACATGACAGCCAAGCATAATTTAAAGGGTAATGTAATAAATTAAGTTATTCTGTATAAGCTACAACTGCTGCCACACATTGCTGTGATCTTCTGGGATACTTAAACTAAAATTAATGTATGGATGCAATTTTTACGGGAATGTAAACAGGTTTCCAAATTATTTCATGTGTTGCAAGAGAAAAGAAAAAAGACAATGGGGGAAAAGTGACTTAAAATGTTTAACCCGCCAGATATACTTCTGAAACAAACATTTTTCAGTTGCAAAGAAATCTGCAGTATGCAAAAAAGCATTCACTTAATGCAGCCAACAAAACAATCTGCAGTTTATACTGTGAATACAATTAATTTGTTTCAACTATAAAACACAATTTTTATTTTAAGCAAACTATTTTGTAAAGTGGTACATTACTGAAAAGCCTGAAAATATGCATGGTGCTGCAATGTATTGTTACTCTAACAATATTTAGTACTATGTGTAGGAAAGTAATATGCACATTTAAATGCAACTACTTGCTGCCTTTGCTACTGCCAGTCAGTCAAAGTTAAGTTCCAAACTGTAAATCAATAGCACGTGTAAATGATTTGATGTAACTCTCCAGCCATATACTTTACAAGGTAGCTTTTCCACATGTCAAACCCAACTGATACATTAAAAATGCAGTTTGTGACCTTAGTGCTTTTTATGTGTAAAACCTGAAAGTTTTCTGAACTCAATTCAAACAATTCTGAACTTCTAAATGAAAAAATGCATCTAAACAATGGGGAAGAGCAAGTGGCACGCATCGTCCCTTGCGAATACAGAATTCCATCAGATACCTGCTCAAAATTTCCAATATTGAATTCAGGAAACTAATGGCTTTTTTTATTTGTCAAACATATTTTACAATATTTTTCCTGCCACATTAGAGAAACTGAAGATGTAAACAGAATCTCATTGATATTACTGCTTATCTACATTTTTTTAAAAAGTTATAGGGATGCTACTTCCTTTGAAACATTTATTTGTCATTTTAGGGAAAACATGTAGGGTTTTTTGAAGAACTGTAATTTATCTCAGAAATGTTAACCGCATTCATAGTAACATACAGGAATTTCAAGACTTTCAGAAATTAAGGGAGATGAAAAAACAATTGAAAATCATTGCAATTCTTTGTGTTAGACAATTTACTTTTATTTCTATATATTTTCAACAGTTCAGGTAGCACAAAAGTGGCTTTAGTAATATGAGGTCTAAAAATACCTGTGTTCTATGGAGAGTGTCACAAAAGCAACTCATCTAATTTCAAGCCCTAGTTTTCACATACTCAACATTAACACTAGTGGGTGTGACTCAAATTTGCTTGGAAATTATGTGCAGGCAGAACGATATTTTATGCAGACAGAATATTCATTTTAGTCTACAGAAATTCCAACATCCTGTGGTAGTTTTGCTGTTAATGGATGAAGCATGAAATGCTGTTACTTAAGATGGGACAGATCTTATTGTTCCTTCTGTTTCTCTGAAATATGGGAAATGGCTACTGCACGTCTCATCTCTATGGGACTTCTGTGAGCTACGAAGTGTTCACAGGAATACGCAGAATGTAGAAGCTACACATCTGCTGTTATAGTTACGGTCATTTTCATTTCCTTATTCCATTGCAGAGAAATATTACTTAACTCTGCAGGCAACACAGAGGACTAACAGGATTCTTTCCCCATAAGCTCTCTACTGTTTTATCATGGATTTCATTTGTCTCCTTACTGTGAACCATTTATGAACCAATGTTTGCAAGCAGCAGAGATATCACAACAGCCCCATGATCACTAGTATAGGTATTTAGGTTAATCAGTATAAGGTAGGTAGGTACACGTATCAAAATCAAAGTTGTGTGAAATGTTAGACATGGTAAAAAGGCTATTTGCATTTGTGAATTATGTGTGTGTGTGTGCCCGAAAAAAAACCCTGGCACCGTAGGGCTCAAAAATCTGAGAATGGCAATCTCCAATTCATATAACTTCTGTTCTTTAGCGTCTACTTATTATTTCTGCTTGATATTATAAATTTTGTGCATTATAATAACTTTGACTTAGTCTTCTTTGAGACATGGGCTGAGAAATATTTTGTCTCAGTTCAAACTTCTGCCTGTAAGATGATATAGACCAAATAAAAAATAATTATTAGCATGCTAGGACAAAGGGTATTAAAAAAGAAGGTGTCACAGGAACGAGTTATTGACAGTAGTCTGGTAAAAGGGGTGAGAAAGTCCTGGAAAGAGCTGTTTAAAACAACAGCTTCAGAAATTACCTTGAAGCATCATGAAAGGGACCATGAAGTCTTGCTTTTGGAAAGAGTACTTGGAGGATAAAGAAAAAATAGGATGGCTAATTCCAAGTGTAATTGTTGGTTCTCCTTAGAGATGGCACTGTACTCTCCTTAAGATCTCATTGACACCTTTCGCTGGAACAAGATATGTAATTTCCCTACATCCTAAAACTGGTGGTTGTAACCTTATGGCCCATGCAATTCCTCTTGCATAAATCAGTTTTTCAGCTTCTCAGCTTCTGGCTTTGTATTTTCAAAGATACAATGAGCACAAATAAGAAGACAAAGCTATAATGACACAAATTGCTGCTCTCAACTCTTTTGTTTTACTCCTCTCTAGAACTGTGTGCTTCCCAGAACTATGTAGATAAAAAAAAAAATCTCTACAGAAACAATAATCCAGTCAACAGACAACCGGTAAAGAATTCAGCCCAACTATCATCTGAACAAATTGGCCTAAGCTGCCTATATAGTCAGCAGAGTGACACAAATATTTCTATACCATTAGCCGCTTGACTTTGTATGTCTGCTCTCGGGTGAAATGAATTACCTCAGAAAACTGTCTCTTTCTGTTCATTGACTGTAAATGGAACACAGGGGGACCTCCTCAATGTATACTGTGTATACCTTTACATATACCTCCTCAGTGTAATACTGAGGGGATCTACATCTGGTCAAATTAATCCAGACTTTCTGGTGTATTTGTTGCAATAATAAATACATTATTTCATTGATTTAATTTCCCTTCTGCGTTTCCTAACTCATTAAAATGCTATTGAACTAACACAAATGCTGATCAAATAACCTATTTTTGAACTGGGTAGGTAAAGCTTTGGTATTGACACTGTCTCTTTCCCTCTCTCTATGTGTATATATATATATGCAATATATAATGTATTTACATATATATTTCTTGAGAATTTTCCCATCACAAACTAAAGGTAAGCAGAATATTGCTTGTATTGTAATAAGGAGACTGCATAAGCATCCTGAGCTGAGGATACTACTTGGACTAATGAAGAAAGAGCTATATCTAATTTTAAAGGAAGACATTAATTTCTACCTTCTATTATAAGCAGTAGTAATTCTAAACACCCTCTAAATTCAACAACTTTGTTCTTCTCTTCCTGTCTTTATGTCAGCAACAACTACAGCTGCTGTTCCTACAAATCTTGCCTTGCTTTAGCTACTACTGGCCTATGGTTTATGTTGGCAAATTTATTTTTTGTCTTATTAATTCTCTGTAATATTTATGTGCTTGTATTTCCCCAGGTTTCATATTTCTCCATGATAACTGTTACCTTTTGTCTCCAATTTCATCATTAAGTAGGCTTGCCGTTGTTCAACAGTCATAGCCAGAGAGCTGATCTTGCACTCTGTAGTTGCACGCCCTCTCATAGTTTGTATTTTGAATGTATCATTTTCAGCACTTTGTTCTTTCTTGGAATACTGTTGTTCTCAGAAAGCTGCACTGTTTTTACCAAACTGTCCTGTATTCCCTTTGGGTTGCCTTTACAAAACTTAACACTTTTGTGCTTGTCATTATCTAGAACAACAGGGTCTACTGCTCATGCTCTAGTTTATTTACCCTCTAGTTCACTTAGGTATGCAGCTGAATTGCTCTTTGGATCTTTTGCGCGTAGACCTTCTGGGGAATTTATGAACAGTTGCCCAGGCCCAGCTACAAAAATTTCAACGTTATTTATATTCTGTAGCTTTGCTCATGTTTTCTACCTTTCTCTTGTTACACCAAAAATTTTATTTCTATTATTAATTACAAGAATGGAATTCTTTAAGAACTGAAAAACATGTTGATAGATTAAGCAATAAAACATGCTACAATTTGCCCTAAATTGTCCATTCCTCCTTTGTTTCGTTTCATTTAGTATACAGAATTTCAGGAGAAACTAATGGCAGGATGCAATGCTGAGTATATGCACAATAGCTCAAAAAGCCATCTCCTCCCAACTGCCTTGATCAAACCCTTGCTTATCAATTACTGGCAAAGTATATAAGAAGAGATGTTTTCTGTACACTTCTTGGAAAACTTATCCTATTGCAGTGATTCCTAAACTTCTTCAATAATGGCTTACCTGGTAACGTTCTTGCAACCATGAATATACCAGCATACAATTGTATACATCACAAAACATCACAATTTTTTAAACTGTTTAACCTGCTTGTGTTACAAAACAAAAATAGTTTGAAAAGACTTTCCTAAGGAATGTTAAGAAAAGACTTGAACTACATGTCTGTCTACAGATCATTTCTGAAAAGTGTTTCAAAATCAATACATTGTATTAAAAGCTGCTTCAATAAGCAACTTGCATACCTCCCCAGTGACTTTTTTTTTGACTCGGAAACTTGTGGTAATCTTTACCTTAATAGCAAAAACCCCAAGCTATAAATACTGCTAACTTCTACGTATTATCTCTATATCTTTGCAGCTCAGTAAACAATGAGTAATTCTATTTGTGGTGTAACACTGCAAGTAATGTATTTGCTATCCTTGGTCCCTAGGACACCCCTACACCCCTACCATTTATAGGTATAAAAGTGATGACTTAATCCTGCCTAAATTCCAAATTCAGTAGTTGTACTCTCCCTACTTAAATCTTCGCTGCAGTTTTTGTTAGTTAATGTATTCTTCATTTCCTATGCAGAATTGCATAGTGATGTTCTGCACAGTTAAACTGTTGCTCTGTTCCACCTTAGCAGCTCTTGTACATCGAGGGAGAGATCGTGTCTTTCAAGCCATGGCCCAGGAAAGCTGTCAGTACCTGTTGTGATTTTGCTTGTTGTGCATATGGAGAGCAATCCGCTCTAACCATTAGGCAGGGGAAGATTACTCCCCTGATGTGCCAGGCCTTCCTGACAGCTCAGCAGGAAGAGGAACCATTTCCAACTTGCTCCAATTTTTGCACTTTTAACAATTTGCATATATTTTGTCTATTTCTGCCTGTCTGTTTTGTCAATTTAGTCTGTCAGCTCTGCTGGCCAGGTGCATGTCTCTCTCTACGTTGTAACAATTGCCTCTGAAATAGTAATTCTGAGTGCTGGAATCTAAACATTTATAGATTTAATAAGTACTATAATATGAGAAACTTATAGTAGGCAAACTGACAGCTATCTTACCAGTCTTTTAACATAACTGATAGACCTGCTGTAATTCATGAAGATGTGATGTGCTTTGAAAGGCATACGTTGTTACTTTCACTGAAGACAGCATTAAATTCAACACAAATTCGTAACTTTTCTGCAGCACAACAGACAACAGAAAAGATTAACTATACCAGTTCTTACCTGTTTTGCAAATGCACATTGGATTTCCGTCGACTTGTGCCAAGCATGTTGAATTGTTTCTGCATGGATTGTAAGGCAGCTCACAGGGACTGAAGCGCTGATGGCAGAAGTCACCAGTATAAAATGGAGGACAAATGCACACAAACTGTCCCTGCTTAACAGATTCATAACACGTGGCTCCATTTAAGCATGGTTCAGAATCACATTCATTTATATCTTCACTGCAGTCCAGCCCTGTCCACCCTGCTGTACAAGTGCATCTGAACAAAAAAAAATAAATAAAAGACTTAACGTGGAGGAAGAATGAAACAAGAACTTAGCCAAATCACTTCCAACTATTTAAATAAAAATGAAAATCAAGGAGCTTTTTCTGTGCATAGCTTTTTTCTGCCAGTTGTATCAGACTGCACTATGAATAAAAGTTATATATTCGGGTTCTACTCACACAATTTATTTGAGAAAAAGCAAAATGACTTATTCTAAGTCACAGGATGTATCCATTTGGAAAACCACCTGGTTTAGTTAATGCTGACAGAATCATCTGTGGATCTTCTTCAAGCTGAAACACCACCACAAATTATCAAATGTGGAATATAAATTTCTTTAAGCTTTAGGATTAGAATTACATCTTTTCATATGTGTGAAACTACTAAGTAGGTACTTCAGTGTTTGGGATGAAATGTACCAGGTTGATATGTGTTCAGTACACTTTTAGGAAAGAAGGTACGAGATCAAAGGCATAATAAACGATACAAGAATCCTCTTTTCATTATGGTCTTCCTTTTTTGCATACTCTTGTGAAGACCTGTTATTGACAACACAGAAGAGAAACCTGGACCGAAATCTACGTTACATCTGATTGTAAAGAATATATATTAATGAATTAGATAAACATCTGTTTTTATTTACAACATAAATAAGATGATAAGGTTCTAAAAATTCAAAGATAACAATTTGCTAATGATTTCAAAGTTTGCAGAGAAAATTTCCTCATTAGCTGCAATAAAAGAAGGTTCTTTGTGCTTTAAAAGTTGCACATTACTTTCACTGAAGATAGAATTAAATTCAACATATATTTCCAACTATTTTGCAGGACAACAGACAATACGAAAGATTAACTATGCCAGCTCTCACCTGTTTTGATTGGTATTGATTTCGGGCAGCAAATCATTCAAATATAGCTTGATAGTTCTAATTTGATTAGAGGTATTGTTCTTAAGTAACAAATAGGTTGTTCAATGGAGTTTCAATTAGATAGTTCTATTCTATAAGGCACAGGTATTGCCTGACACACAAAAGACAAACTTGGCCTCATCAAAACACAGTGTTTTCTTTAAAATTGGTTTGTGGGGTATAATTTCCCTGTCACATGAAATGAAATGGCTATTACTAGGGAGCTTTATCATTGGAAAATCCTGAGTATTTCAACAATAAGGATTAAAAAATCAGGTTACTCTATGTTTTTCATGGGAAGAAAAATAGTTGTAACTATCACAAGGCATTCAGGCGTTCTTAAAGTGAGAAAAATCACATTTCAGGACTCTTACCAGTTACAGCACCCAGAACACATTTTTGGAAATACGGTTACAAATAAACATGTTTTGTTCATCTGTGTTTAAGCACAACAAAGATATCTGCTTTTGCTATACATGGTAGCATCAATTTGCTATCTGGAGGCAATACCCACTGAATAACAGCGCACCCACCACTCAGCGCTTTGTTTACTTTTCTTCTAAGTAGTTGCTCTATAAAAGTATAAGCCTCTATTACAAATTAACTGTCTTCAAATCACAGACACCGGACATAGTAGAACACTCCGTCCCATGAACAAGTATTTTGGATGTTAATTGTTTCATAGCTGCTCATTTTTTTCTTGACTTCACTTACGAAGTTCTGAATAAATTACTACCAATGAACTACTACGAAGTGGTATGTAGTACCTTGTCTATGCTCCAATTGTAGCTTGGAAAGCTCATGAAATGGAGAGCCTTTCACTTCATGTTAGAATGGGGTTCAATTCTTAACTAGTCCAACTCTTGCGGGTGTAACTGAGGTGCAGTTCAAATATAAATACATATATAAAACATGTTCCATTCCCTTTTTTTCCCTAATGAATTTCATAACTGCCTTTGAGTTATCAAAACTATTCTCTATGGCCACAGGGAACATTTTGTCAAGTGGAGATCACTGAAACACAACAATTATCTACACAACACAACTAGCCAGTCCTACCCTGGCTTCATGCAGGCTGCCAACTGAGATGCAATGGTCAATATTAATGCAAAGGAGACAATTAATAACATGGTTTTATTGTACTCTTATCTGTATTATTAAGAACTTGCTGGTGCCTTCATTAAATGTGAAACAATACATTGAAGTGTCTATCTGGAGACCCAGTTTGAAGAGTCAAGACAATATTTTGTCTTAATGAGAACTGTTATTTAAACAAGATAAGGAGGTGTTAGGAGTATTAAAAGCATAGAATATAGAGCAGAGTTTTTTAACTGTGGATTATCAATGAAGTTACTATAGCTGATATTCTTGTAAATTGTCTGATCAAAAGGCAAAAACCCAAACAAACTGTCCTTTTCAAAATGACCATTTCATTCACTACATTAGAAAAATCAAGATGATTCCTAGGATCCTCAAGCAAAAAAAAAAAGTTAATGAATTCTTTTATGAGACCACATAAAGGTAAGGTAGTCATTGTTCAACTTCTTTCTGTTCTTTTATCAACTTGTAAACTCAGATAAAAAGTTCTAATAGTGCTAGTAAAATACAATTAAAGTTTTCATATAGCTTCTGAAGAAAAAAATGTAAATATGGCAGATGTTCTGTATGCAACTTTGTGTTTATTCCTAAATTGTTTACAGATTATATAAACTTTTTTGAACTTATTTGCCAATATTTGGTGTTTAAATAACGCCAAGTTTTATAAAAGCAATCTAAAAATTCAAGCTATATATATAAAAACTATCATATTCATCAAGCATATTAATCAAAATCTCTTTAAGCATGAAAGTTTGCTATTGTCTGTAAATTTCTCTGCTGTATTTGTTAGGAATACATTCAACATTTTTAAGGAAACTGCGTAAAACTAACATAAAGCTAAATAAATATAAATCTCAAAGACTTATACATATAAATATACATATAAATAGAAGTTACTTTGACCTTTACATCTGAGTTACATCTGAGCCTTTCTTTACCAACACTTCCATTATTCCTTCTCTACCTTCTTCCTAGAGCTCTCCATTTGTAACCAATTAAATGTGACAAAGATGAACTACAGAGGTCAAAACTGGTGGCAGCCTGGGCTGCAGTACTCGTGCCCTGAAAGAATTCACAATCTTGAGCAATATTGGCCAGTTGATGAGTACAGTCAGGACACGAATTTTAGAACAGCAAACTTTCAGTTGTTACAGGAATTAGCAGATGGGGCCCTCTAGGAAACTGTCCTCAGGGACAAGGGACCTGAACAGAGCTGGCAGCTCTTTACGGACATTTTTCTTAGAGCATAACAGCTCTCGATTTCCACATGTGAAAAAATTAGGCAAGGAAGGCAGGAGACCAGCATGGCTTAGTGAGGATCTCCTGGACAAACTGAAGTGTTAAGAAGGAAATGCACAGGCAATGGAACAATGGAAATGAATCCTGAGAAGAATATAGGATGCTACCCCAATGTGTAGGGATGGGATTAGGAAAGCTAAAGCAAATTTCAAGCTGAATTTGTCAAGGGATATTACAGGTATGTTGACCAGAAAAGGAAGATTAAAAAAATGTACCTCTGTGACAAATAAGACTGGAGAACTGGTGACAGCCAACACACACAAGGCCTCAGCACTCAATTTACCTCAGTTTTCAATGCTAGTCTCTCTTCCTAAAAAGGGCAAAGGGCAAAAAGTAAAATTACAACCCTGGACGTCAGGAGAGCTAACTTTGGCCTCTTCAAAGGGCTACTTGGAGGAATGCCATGGGCTAAGGATCCAGAAGGAAGGGGGGTGCAAGACAGCTGGTTAATATTTAAGCACCACTTCCTCCAAGCTCAAGATTGGTGCATCCCTAGGAGCAAGAAGTCAGGCAAAGGAGGCAGGAAACCTGCATAGATGAGCAAGGAGCTTCTGGAAAAACTCAGATGAAAGAAGGAAGTTTACAGGATGTGGAAAAAGGGTCTGGCCGCTTGGGAGGAATACAGGAACATTGTCAGAGTGTGCAGAGATGCAACAAGGAAGGCTAGGGCCCACTGGGAATTAAATCTGGCAAGGGATGTCAAGGACAACAAGAAGGGCTTCTTCAAGTACATCAGTAGCAGAAGGAAGACTAGGGAAAATGTGGGCCTGCTGCTGAATGCGGTAGGTGCCCTGGTGACAGAGGATGCAGAGAATGCGGAGTTACTGAATGCCTTCTTTGCTTCAGTCTTTACTTCTAAGGCTGGCCCTCAGGAATCCCTGACCCTGGAGCTGAGAGAGCGAGCCGTGAGTAAGGAAGACTCCCTTGATCGAGAAGGATTGGGTTAGAGATCATTTAGGCAAACTCGATACCCACAAATCCTGGGCCCTGATCGGAAGTACCCACAATTGCTGAGGGAGCTGGCAGATGTTATTGCAAAGCCACTCTCCATCATCTTTGAAAGGTCATGGAGAACATGAAGTGCCTGAAGACTGGAGGAAAGCCAATGTCACACCAGTCTTCAAAAAGGGGAAGAAGGAGGATCCAGGAAACTACAGGTCGGTCAGCCTCACACCCATCCCTGGAAAGGTGATGGAACAGCTCATCCTGGATGTCATCTCTAAGCATGTAAAGGAAAATAAGGTTATCATAAGTGGTCAACACGGATTCACCAAGGGGAAATCATGCTTGACCAGTCTGATAGCCTTCTATGATGGATTGATTGGCTGGGTGGATGAGGGGAGAGCAGTGGATGTTGTCTACCTTGACTTAGGAAGGCTTTTGACACTGTCTCCCATAACATCCTCATAGGTAAACTTAGGAAGTGTGGGTTAGATGAATGGACAGTGACGTGGATTGAGAACTGGCTGAATCGCAGATCTCAGAGGCTTGTGATCAGCAGCGCAGCGTCCAGCTGGAGGCTTGTAACTAGTGGTGTTCCCTAGGGGTCAGTACTGGGTCCAGCCTTGTTCAACATATTCATCAAAGACCTGGATGAGGGGACAAAGTGTTTGCTGATGATACAAAACTGGGAGGAGTGGCTGACACACCAGAAGGCTGTGCTGCCATACAGTGAGACCAGGACAGGCTAGAGAGTTGGGCGGAGATGAACCTAATGAAGTTCAACAAAGGCAAGTGTAGGGTTCTGCACCTGGGGAGGAATAACCCCATGCACCAGTACAGGTTGGGGGCTGACCTGCTGGAAACAAGCTCTGCAGAAAGGGAGCTGGAGTTCTGGTGGACAAGAAGTTTACTGTGAGCCAGCAATGTGCCCTTGTGGCCAGGAAGGCCAATGGCATCCTGGGGTGCATTAAAAAGAGTGTGGCCAGCCAGTCAAGGGAGGTCATCCTCCCCCTCTACTCTGCCTGGGCCAGGCCACAACTAGAGTACTGTGTCCAGTTCTGGGCTCCCCAGTTCAAGAAAGACAGGGCTACAAAGATAATCAAGGCAATGGAGGTAGCACCTCTCTAATGAGGAAAGGCTGAGAGACTTGGGTCTACTTAGCCTGAAGAAGACTGAGAAGAGACCTCATCCGTGCTTATAAATATCTAAAGGGCAGGTGTCAAGAGGATGGGGTCAGACTCTTTCCAGTGGTGCCAAGTGGCAGGACAAGGGGCAAAGGGCACACACTGGAACACAGAAGTACCATCTGAACATGAGGAAAAACTTCTTTATATAAGGGTGGCAGAGCTCTGGAACAGGCTGCTCAGAGAGGTGGTGGAGTCTCCATCTCTGGAGATATTCAAAACCCGCCTGGATGTGTTCCTGTGCAACCTGCTCTAGGTGACACTGGTCTGGCAGGAGAGCTGGACTAGATGATCTCTGAAGGTCCCTTCCAACCCCAACCCCTTCCATTCTGTGATTCTGCAATTCTGTGATTCTGAAGCACATGTTAAAAAAGCTATTTGTATTTCCTCATTCTGAAGACAGACTGATACATCTTTTTCTGCTTTTAGATTTCTGAATTAGAAACCACAAGGATCAACCCTTTTACTTCAAAAATATGAAGTACAATACGAATAAATAAATAAAATCTGCAAATACAAGTACGCTGAACCCCTTCAGCTTGTTCTTAAAGCTGGAAATAGAAGTAGGTATTGACCTCAAACTAGAGAAAAAGGATTTGGGAGGTACATTTCTGGAAAGAGAGATAAAAAGAACATGTTTCCGCTACTATAATAGTGTGTAAGTGTGCCTTTTGTGTATTTGATGCATACAGAAAAACTTCAGAGGGCTTAGGTAGTTTTCATTCCCTTCCAGTTTAATTGCTTCAGCCTTTTTATCCTTGTCCTTCTTCTCATTTTTTAGGATATATTTTCTCTATTTTGTATACTTTTGCTCCCGTAATCCTCTGCTCACATTTTTCCTTTTAGTAGCAATAACTAAAATTTATTCCTAATTCCATGTATTCAGGGACATGACAGAAAGAAAAAAATGTTTTAGAGGTAAAAATAGATGAAGCTGTATTTGCTTGTTTTCCATGTATTTCTTCCTTAATCCTCTATTTGAAGCAATGAGTTCATGCAATCACAAGGTAACATTCAGTTCAGTAAGATAGCAAGCTATATTTCAGCTTTTACTTTAAGCTCTAGTTCAGCTGCAATGCACACATTTCTCTTTTAGGAAACAGAATTTTATGTCCTACAAAGGGTATTTCAACTTTCACAATTTTCACAATTTTTTAATGCACCTTTTTTTCTTTTTGCATTTTCCTAAATTAAAGTACAAGATACATCTTCTCAGATTGGATGCAACTTTCAGACTACTGAAGCACAGAGTTGAGATACAACCAGTCCCTTTTCAGATCAATCAAACTATTTGCATATCTCAAGCAGTATTTTGCAGCTAATCTTCCTATCTACAAAGCCAGATAAAATTTAATTGTTTTCTGTTTTGGCTGGGAAACATTAAAATAATTAAAAATCACCAGTAAAACTATCACTAGAGAGCAGTCTCATTAGAAGGACTGTGCTTAAGAAAGCACAAGCACTGAATATTTTGAATACTTTTAATTAACGAAGACAACAAAACAAGTAGAACTGAGTATTATTAATGTCAGTCAGGTCATATGGCTTGCACCCAGAAAATAC
The DNA here is from genome assembly GCA_013396915.1 of Stercorarius parasiticus. Taxonomy (NCBI): domain Eukaryota; kingdom Metazoa; phylum Chordata; class Aves; order Charadriiformes; family Stercorariidae; genus Stercorarius; species Stercorarius parasiticus. The sequence continues at coordinate 488,159 of VWZL01001979.1, forward strand.
AATACAGTTTGGTATCAACAATCTTGTTCATAGACCATGACCACATAGAAAACGGTTGGTAAAACGCCTTCCTATCAGTCTTACCTCCTGAAACTCCTATTTTAGATGCAGCAGGAAATAATTAAAAATTGCAAAAAAATTATTTTCATGTTTTGTGAATATTTTCTTTACTTTTGCTTTAAAGTTTTGGTTATTTATTGCCTAGGGCGCTAGGTACCATGTTCAAGACTTTTAAAAGACATTATAAAAAGATTAAAAAATACTGAATCATCCCTTAAAAGATAGGAACTTCCTTCTCCTAAATTCCCCAAGTTATATCAGAAGGGTGTCATAGTCATGTGAAAATTATGGAACGCAGCTTAGCAAGTTAGCATACAATGCTAGGTAAAGAGAAAGATCTGTCTAAATTTGTGTTCAGTATGTAAAATGATTTTCTGAGTAACAAAATTATTTTCTTGAATTACGGCAGACCCCCATATACAGTGTTTATGCATTCTGGCATGTGAAGCTGCTCTTTTGAGTAATATCATGTGTTAAGTAAACCTGCTTTAGACTTCTTTCTGTTCTTGACAAAATGCAATGGGAAAAGGACATACATTCCCATTTTACTGGCTCTTGTCACTAACATCAAGAGCTGCATTCTTTGCCTATGTGTCCTTCATCCCACACTGGAACAACAACAATCAGTACAACAGCAACAAGGTAACTCAAGACTCCATCCAGCAATCTGGGGGAAAATGCATAATTTGCGTCCTTTTTAACAGTCAACAATTTTCCAAAGATTGAGTCTGCCAGAGAGAAAAACCTTCATTTGTGAAAACACAACATCAGTAAATCAATGCTATGGTGAACAGTAAGTAAAGAATCCACCTCCAGTATCTTGGATGATACTTATTCGCTTTGGTAGAGAAAAAAGAAACATTATTTCATTCTTTCAAGAACCAGCGGGAACCCCTTGTCATGCATGCTTCCATCTCCTTAGTGACCTGTTTGCTTGTGCTCCTCCATCTTAATTTAATGCCAGTCTTTAATGACAGATCTGGCAGTACTGGGTTTATTGCTGCATCTATGGAAACTGGTACCTTCAGCACTATTTCCCCTTGGAAATCTCTTCCTTGCTACTAGATTTCAGTGTAAAGGGCCTAGTTGATATGGAAATTAGCCCAATACCTTTTTTTTCAGTTTAGTATTGTTCTAATAGTTTCTGAGAGTTACAGGTAACTTACTGTGCTTTAATACATTGATTTTGAGACAAGTCCTCTTTGACCTGAGAAATCTGAAAGGAAGAACAATGCCGCACTGAAAAAATAAAAGCTATCACCTGCAAGCAGGTAACAGCCACTGCAGGAGAAATACTGGTTAAGTTTAGCAATGCAAGAGTAGTTCTGTCAATTGACCTCAAATCTCTTCATCTAGTATGCAGAGATGGCACTGATTACAGAAGAGAAAAATTAACTCTTCAGGTAGCGTGACAACAACGGTAGGTACTTTTGCTCTAGGGGAGTAAAGGAGATCTCTCCTGGTCTGCCCTTTCTACCACAGGCAACAAAAGAAGACCAAGTAAAGGTAATTACAATTGCTAATGTTTATTACAATAATTAGCACAGCAACATGAAGTGGTAGATGGCATGTGGTAACTCTGAAATTTTATGAAGACTGAGAAATACGAATCTAACCCTGAAGATAGATAGCTGAGACACTTAAAAAATTTGACTTGAAAAATGTAACGCACACCAATTCAGAAGTCTATGCAAATGACCTCTGAATACTGATTTGAATTATTTGAACAGATGAGACAAAGAAATAAGTCTCTCCCTCATGTTTCTGACTGTTTCTGAACTCTGCAAACACTTCTGTTGTTTAATCAAGATGTCTTTATCAGGTTTCTTCCTGATGTTCTATGCCTATTTTTAAACCTACTTTCAGGATTGTCACTTGATCTTTACCTTAGGTCTACTCAAGCTCCAAGGAGGTATATCACAGAAGAAACTGTATGCCTTTGGCTCAGTCTGACATCAAATCTAGGAATGGAAGCGATGGCATAAAAAAGCATGTTTTTGAACAAATGGATTAGCGTTCAGTGTTAAATAACCTTCTTCTCTTTTTTTTTTCATTCCAAATATAGAACACATTGAATACTTTATGCCTAGAAACAATTAGCTGCCTATAAGCAGCTGATAACCAAGGATAGATGTAGTATTTAGTATAGCAGAATACATCAGGACATGACTTATATAGTACCAATGTCTATACATTTTAAGAGTACTATTCAAGCATTTTCAACACCCAGTAGTAGCCAGTTATACATCAAAGTTTATCTGGTGAATCATTTAGCATGTGAACAACTCTCACAAAGCTAATTTCAACATTCTAAATTCAGAATTCAAAGGAGCCTATATGAAATAAAACATTTGGAAAGGCCAGAGTTTGTCATCATCAATACTGGTAGTCTAGAAAATAATTTAGAAAAATATTAAGAAGCAAGGAGGCTTCTGTTCTCACATTTGTTATTAGAATAACAGAAAGAAAAGAAAAAATGTTTTGCACAAACTGACATTCATTAATGTTATGGTTTGAGGAACACACAGTAATTTATTGTCGTGTAGACAATTATTTTATGACCCGATGACCTCTCCCCACCTGGAAAGCAGAATCGAGAAAAAACAAGGAAATCCAAGGGCTTAAATATGAACAGATTTAATAGAGTAAGTCTAAGTAATTAACAATAATAATACTAAAGACCCAGTATTGATCCTACTACCAATGTAAAATTTACAAGGACTATACTCAGCCAATTCTATTAGCAGGAAGCTGTGCACTCCCAGTAGTGGACAGCAAATGTCGGACACTGCAAGCGCTACGGCTTTGGGAGGAAGGGAAAGGCTCAGGGGTCTGGCACCGGGGCAAGAAGTTCTCAGGATCACAGCCATCAAGGAAGAGAGAGAACTTCCAGCAAACTTTCTAATTTATATTGAATGTGATGTCCATGGTATGAAATAACACTGTTGGCCAGCTTGGGTGAAGTGCCCAGGTCTCGCTCCTCATCATCCCTGCACCTGGCTAGGCTTGAAAACACTGAGACCTGGAAACCCACACACCATAGCTGGCTATAAAGTCAATATTTTCACAAATTCAGACACCAGAGTCTTCTAAAAGTGCAGTTTTCCCATGCATTAGAAGAGAAATTAGCCCTGTGTCCCTCAAACCAGGACAATTAGTTATAATCCAAATTACAATGTCTTACCATTCACCTAATCATGTATGAGAACTGTAACTTCCAATAAATGACTAAGGCAGTAGCATTTCATCTTGCCACAACTAAATTTACCAAATATCACCTAACACAGGCCTTAAGTTTGCCTAAGAAGAATTACTTAAGTAAACCCATGAAATATTTTACAAAGGAGTGCCACAACTTACAAACATATAAACAATAGGAAAAGAGCAAAAGTAAGCATTTTTAAGTTCAACTCACACAGTATTTCTCAAGTTAAAAAAAAAAAAAAATATGTTGCTCAAATACTGTAGTCACAAGAGGAAGTAGATATTTCCCTACTACAGATTCTGTTACAAAACAAAATTCAACTTGTCATGTCCCGGCAACCAGCATTTCAGAAGTAGTTTTGTCCTTAAAAAGGTTATTGTTCTGATATAAAGATATAAAAGCAAACAACAAAAAATATTTTCAGTTGGTCTCCAACAGTCAGTTATGTCTTTATCTACCTTTGATATCTAGTATAATATAAACAGTCCAGCTTTCCACTATGGCTGTCTCACCGAGTTATTTCAATAGAGAAAACCTATGAAAATTTTATGACTGCCCCTTCCAGACAGGGAATGAACAGGCCTAAGAGGCATACATAACAATACTTATGGATGCTCATAGAGAGGTGTGACTTTTGTATCTGTCCTTCCTTTTCTCTGTTGTGACCTTCAAAGATAAAGGCTTCCTATTATAACTATGATAGATTATTTTTTTTCACACATCCCAACTGGCATTTGGTGGAAGCAAATATGATAATTACAGATCCTGCATTAGTCTGCTTGCTATTGCTGAAGAGCGAGCACTGCTTTATAGAAGACCTCTAATAGTGTACTATCTGTAATTGCACTCTAAATAAACTTTCCAATAATACTTTTATTGATCTAACAGAACGTAACACTTTAAATCCCAGGCAAACCTGAAAAGACTATTAACTACAATTTGACTACCCACAGAAACTAGTGGTGGGGAAGATGATGTTGATTTTCTAATTATGTATTGTGTACAGTTGACTCATACTAGAACCATTTCACATAATTTGTACATGCATACATATATTTCATATTGTACTATCATATACAAGCAATCTTTTCAAAGATGCAACTGCTGTAGCTGAATGATTCATACTTTTTCAAAAATATATTTTCTAAACATCCAATTATAATTTTCTCCTAAACCAATTTTGTAGTTTCTACCACAATCTTGTTTTAAAAAATAGATTTTTTAAAAGAAAAGTCTTACATTAATTTCTTTTATCATGTCTTAAATAGAAAAACAAAACAAAACTCTCTTTTTACTTCCATGCTCTAGGCCATATACTGCCAGTTTCACATACGCTAGATTTTACTCCATTTTGTTAACAGTTTTGCAGAATTCTTTTTCACATATGTTATCTTCATCACCCCAGTGACCTAATGATGGTAATACAATCTACTCATCTAAGGTATCTGAGCATCACTGATAGAAATCAATGCTGCCTGGGTTAGATAGTACTTCACTATTGAACTGCTTGACATAACTAAAATGTATTCACCTACACTACTACTACATATATAGTCAGGCTTCATTTTCTCCCCCTAATCTCCCATATCAGAGAAAATGCTGTCTGCAAAATAGTCTTGTATATTATTAGTAATAAGGAAATTGTGACTGCTATTCTCTAAAAATCTTTCTCTACTTCAAAAGAAAATGGCTCATAATTGAAGATGAAACTTTGCTCTTGTTTGGTTGGAAAGTTAGTTCAGTACAAAATAAACACGGGTAACACCTTAGCATTCAAACTGACATAATTCATTTAGAAAAATTTTGATTCATAACCACTTGAAAATTCCTTTAAGAAGTTGGGTAAAAGGAACCATATCTATGAAACCGATGAAACCTATTCTGTTTTAACAAGTGCAACATGTAGGTTTTACTTACAACCAATTAAATCAAAGGAAAAAATACAGATTTTATAGTAAAGAGAATGGTGATCTACATCCTGTACTTTTATGTGGAACTGTTTATTACCCATTCTCCATAGTTCAACAGGATATAATATCAGCTGCAATGCCCATAATTCTTTCTAAATTTTGTTCCTTTGTGCATGTATTAGACACTGTTGATGCATGAAATATCTAATCTGCAGCTAACAATGACAGATGGTTTTCTCATTCATTTCTAATGACCCATTTTTACAGTGTCAGCATCATTTTTTGTTTGTTTGTTTAAACTTCCTATTTTACTAAGGTTTCCCAAATAAAAAAAATGTGCTTTAAGGGAACTGTTAAATGAAGGGCAAAAGAAAAGCAAAATCGAGACTATTACGAATCATCTGCAACACAAGCATTAGAACAGATCTGGATTAGAAATAATGAGGCAGTGAAGTCCGTCTTGCAAACCTTTTCAACCCATCTTTTCTTCATCTCCTATCTTATTTCTATGCATTCTAGTTTTAATTCTCACTCTTTCCCTCAAAGAATACTTAGTGGTGGCAGAACTTTCGTTTTTGTCCAGAACTCTGGGTACAGAAGACCAGCCATTGAATTTCAGTTTTAATACCATTGCTATGTAACATGATGGGGGGATATTTCCATCAAAGATCTGTCAGGCAGAAAAATTAGAAGTTACATACCTCCCTTAAGGCAACCATAAATAGGTTATGACAAAATAAATAAATTTAAAAAAAAAAAATCAAAGAAACAATGCTACCTGTTGTCATTTGCATTGAAGGCAATAGGACATTTTTTTGTTGTATCCTTTTTATTTATTAGACTAAAGCTCATTACGAGCACCCATCTTTCTATCTCTCTTGCACTTCTTAAGCTTTATCCACCCTTTTATCCACCACTTTAGCTCACATACCTGCCGTCCAATGCACCACCATCTTATCTTCAAACCTGAACAACAGGAATATTCTGAGATGGTCCAAACTGTTTCTCCAAACCTTTGCTTCTTTCACCTCAATGTCTTTGAGCAAATTCTGAATTGATCTGTTGAACAGTTCCTTTATTAAAAAGGAAGTCCATGTGGTTTTCTAACCCAGTTTTGGCAAACTCCTGCAGAATCAGTTCTTCCACCTCTGCCAAACTATTTGACTATTTTCTTCATGCTTAGATGCAAATAAGTTCCATGTCTTTTACATGCACCAGAGTACTGAATTCACCTGTTCATACACACTTCAGCCTACTCAGTGTGTGCTTGTACAGTTTTAAAACTGGCCCATGCAGATGACTGACAGATTTCTCCTTCAGCCCTCACTCACAGCGTCCTTACAATTGCCATGTGTCTACTCTTCTGTGCATTTTCTCTTCAGCAGTGACCTTGAAGTCAAGGAGCTTTGGTTTGAAGATAGACAAGAGGTACCTCAGTGTGCTCGAGGATTTACCCTAAGGCTCTTCCTCAAAAGGGAAAAGGTACTCAATCTGCTTGTTCTCCACACCCAGGGATAAAAATTGGTACAAATCAATATTTCTTCTACAAATCTGTTACAAACTATGCCAGCCTATGCTTACAGAAATTGGCATCTCCGTCCCACCCCGTTTCATCATCTGTGAGAGAAGAAATGAAAGAGAAGTTTACATCCATGGTTTTCTTCTGTGTTTTCACTTCAGGCACCAGAGGAGAAACGTAACAGAAGCACAGTTCAAGCTTGCTTTCTTCTTTAGCCCTTTCCTTCATGTTTGTCTTTTAAATCTTTCCATACAAATCTTATGACTGGAAATTTTTGAATTAATACCACCTTTATGTATGTAGTTCACTATTTTCTTATTATTCCTAACGTTATTGCTAATGATAATAATTACATATATGATAAACATCTTAGTTTATTGGCACATATGGAACTTGCTATTTAAAAGCGTCAGAATCCCCAAATACATACCAGAACTAAAAACCTGCAAATATAGAATTGCATGGATTTTACATAAACTGAGCATAGGAGTAGACCTTCTATTCTGAAGTGCAGAGTAACTGGTGTATATGTTTATGTATACTTGTGTCAAATTTTACTGTCAAAATCATACTTATGCCCAAACTTTGAGGGACCTATGCATATAAACAGGCAACAAAAACCTGGATGATTACAGCAAGAAATAGAAGTGCATAAAATCATTGAGGTTGGAAAGGATGTCTGGAGATCGTTTAGTTCAACTCCCCTGCTCACAGCAGGGTCAACTACAGCAGGCTGCTCAGGACCTTGTCCAATTGCGTTCTGGCCATTTCCAAGGATAGATACTCCACAACCTTTCTGGGCAACCTGTTCCAGTGTTCAATCACCCTAATAGTAAAAAAAGATTTTTCTTACATTTAAATGGACTTTCCTGTATTTCAGTTTGTGCCTGTTGCCTGTTGTCCTTTGACTGGGCACCACTCAGAAGAGTGGTTCTGTCTTCTTTACCTGTGTCCTCTCCCTGGCCCCATCCTCTCCCAATATCACAGACGTTGATCCTGCTAAGTGTTTTCTCATATGGAGGTGTTCCAGTCCCTGGATCATCTTAGAGGCCTTTTGCTGGATTCTCTCCAGTTTATCCATGTCTGTCTGGTACTGGAGAGCCCAGAAGAGGACACGGCACTCCAGATCTACCTTACAAGTACTAAGTAGAGAGGAAGGATCATCTCCCTCAACCTGCTGGTGGTGTTCTTCCTAATGAAGCCTAGGATGCTGTTGGCCTTTCGTACCGGCCTTGTGGATACACCACCACTGACTGACCACCAGCTGGTCTTTGTGTCTGGCAGTTGAGCTAGTTTTGTCTATGAGGATGTTATGGCAGACAGTGTCTAAAGTCTTGCTAAAGTCAAGATAAACAACATCCACAGGTCTGCCCTTATCTGTCAAGCTAGTCATCTCATTGGATGCTATCATCAGACATGCTTTCCCCTTTTTAAATCCATGCTCCAAATCACCTTCTTTTCCATCACGTATATGGAAACATTTTCAAGGATTATTTGCTCCATCACCTTCCCAAGGGTCAGGGCAAGGCTGACAGGTCAATGATTTCCCAGATCTTCCTTCTTGCCTTTCTTGAAGATATCAGGGACATTTTCCATTTCTGGCCTTGCTTTTTCTGTCTTTTTACATTCCATCCTCTAGGATATTTCCATTTTTTGTTTTTCTTCCAATCCTTAGGAACCTCCCCCAGTCACCAAGACCTTTTAAAGATTATCAAGAGTGGTCTCGCAATGACATCAGCCAGCCCCCTCAGGACTCGTGATACATCCTATCAGGATCCTGCAGCAGGGCATCTCCCAGTACAATCACTCACCCTTTCCTCCCAGTGCTGTCTCATGGCTCAGGTTGAGCTGATTCAGGCACTTTGCTGGACAGAGCTTCCAGTCCCTCCTCTGCTACCAGGTCACAGAACCTACTCTGTAGCTGCAGAGCTGCAGATAGGACAGGAGCCCCTATCCTGCTGTCGATGTCACGAGCTTCCAGCCTTCATGATCACTGGAGTCTCCATTTCTAAACCTCCTGAGCACAGACTCTGTCTGGCCCACCTTCACTATGTTTGTGAGTTCATTTTCTTGTATCTGCAGGATCTTGGACAATATAATGTTGTTCTTATAATTTCTGAAGCTGTGCAGTCTGCAGACTGCCTCCTGCAGTTCATTTACTTGGCAACACAGATACTTCTCTGGTGCACAAGTACCACCTGCAGGCAAGGATACTGTATGATCTGGTCCTAGCCTCAGCAAGAGACCCCATACACCTCTGCACCCCCCGGCTTTTAGAACTACATGCCCCCTGAGGAGCTCAGTCTGGTTTGAGATCTCTAATGTGCTGAGGTAGTTGCTACTGTGGATGGTCAGCAATAGCACCCTGTAGCACCTCACCAAGTACACAGTGTCCTCAACAAAGTTTCTGATCCCTTCTACATTACTGCCTCCATTGGCTGTGCTCTGAGCTTGGTAGTTACATACACTCTTTCTAGAATGCTTGACTGTCCCTAATGAGGAGTCAGCTGGAAACAAAAAGCTCAAAGTCCCCATCGATCAAGAAAAGTTAACAAAGCTTGTGGGAAACTCCTACAGCTTGCTAGCAGTCACAGCCTCCTGTAGCTATCCCTTTCTCAGGAGTAGCAGGCACCCTGAAGCTCCTCAAAGAGTTCACAGCAGTCCTCTGATGACCCCAGAAGTAGTTCCTAGAAAATCTAGCGTATGTCAAGCCAGAGTCCAGAAACTGCTGTGCAAACTACTTCATCTGTTAGCTGTCCCTGTTAGCTGTGCTCATGTATTTGTACATTATTTACATTGGAAGTGTTTAACTGCCCTACAGCTATGATGAATTCAGGTAACTTTGATATCACATTTCATGCATGCTGAAAGCTATGCCTTGGGTACCTCATTATTTTAGACACTGTTTTGTACTCCTTCCCTTTAACCTGTGAGTTCATCAAACGATCATTTCATGTCTCTTTGGGCGTCTGTAACTGAAAGATATTATAAAACATTTATTTAAAATACATCATCTAATGATTAAATATACCAGGAGGAGCAATTCTACTGTTCGGGAAGGAAAACTTGATAAGCTGGTTTGGGGGGGGGAGGTATTTTCCAGGTACTTACTATGTGTTGGTTTAAATTTCGTATTTCATTGGGATTTAGAACAAAAATGCCACTGTCCTTTCAGTAAACTGTTGAAAAATGGCCAAAATATGCCCTAAGGGGTGCAAAATGTCTGTGACTTTTTAGTAGATGCTACTGAGATAGCACAGTGATATTTTGTTGTTTGCCTAAGGCAACGAAAACCCTAAAGCTGATTTCACACACTGCAGTATAACAAGCAGCACACTACACGTTTCCAGTTGTTAGCAGTATTACCAGAGATGAAACTATGAAAGACTTACTATCTTTGGAGGAAATGTTTGTGCTTTCACAAATTTCTTTAACTAATTCATTAGTAAGTCTCCTATCCATATACATCTTTTGAAGATGGTTTTGAGTAAGAGGTACGTACATAACTTAGCAGTAGGATGAGAAAAAAATTATAAGACAAAACCAAAGATAAGTCAGAAGTGCAACAGACAAATGTTTTGGGAAACGTCTCTGCAGTAAGAGAGGAAGAGCTGGCCAAAGAACCCTGAAGAAATGCCAGCTAAGAAGCCAGATGCTGCTCGCAAAAAATGTTCCAGAGTTTGGCATCTGGGACCATTAAATGCCAAGCTGATTCCCATCTGTGGGAAAAGCTGTTTACAGCTTCTGGGGCAGAAAAAGTAAAAAAAGTCTAACAGTAGTTTAAAGGAGTGCCAGTAAAAACAGAAGGCAAACTGAACTCAGCATTCAAATTATAATCATACCATGATTTACTTTTCAATTCCATGATAGTTTTAAATAAATTTATTTAGAAATAAGCATAACTTAAAAATATACTGCATAAATATGGCTGCTTTTAATTATGGATCTTTCGGATATTCACCCATCCCTAATTTATGAATCACCTGCTTATACAATTTAGCACAGAAAAATTCTTGCATAGTTCTGAGGAAATGCAGAGGCTTATTTCAACTTCACTTTTCCAAATAAATCCTCCCCGGAAGAGGAGAAAAAAAAGGATGAAAACAGTATGCTATATTTCTGTAACAGTACCGTAATTACAGTTCATGGTATGCATAACACTGAAAACAGTAATGACAGAAGACTAGTCCTTTTTTAAGAACTCAATACAGGTAGACAACAGTTACACTAATGAAAAACTACTTTTTTATTCTGAAAAGAAGATGTGGCTTCAAATGCTCAGAGGCAAAGCGGGGAGCTACAGGGCAAGATGTTGTATTTGGGAATGGACTGAGAAAGTAACAGGAAGGAGTCAGAGTTGGAGTCAGAGGAAGGAGTCTGGTTGACAGTATGGTTACCCAAATTGTCAGATGGCATAAATTATTAACTAAGTAAAGATGAAGAAAGATGATCTTGGTGTGGTTACTAATTGAAGAAGCATTGCTAAGGAAGACTAGCACAGTTTGAGATGAGTTCTGAAATTACTCAAAAGACCCTCCACTACAAACACAACTCAGTATTTCAAATTGGAGTCTAAAGGGAAATAGGAAAACCAAGGCCTCTTATAGAATCATAGAATTGCCTAGGTTGGAAGGGACCTTTCAGATCATCTAGTCCAACCAGGATAAACAACAAAAAGGTTTAAATGAAGAGCATTTAAGTACACACAACATTTTTACACATTATGAGTAATTTCTCACAAGTGCTTAAGGAACTTAAGCCTCATATTAAAAGGTGACACTGGCATTTAACAACTTTTGTCTTTGCAGAAGTTAGTGGGAAAGAGGTGTTTCAGCACCAGAATCGCCTCTGAAAAGAAAATGCTAGCTCCTAGAATTAGAGGCATAAAAGTAACATTACAAAACTATCTACAATTTTTTACTGAGGACCCACGTGTGATCCAGTCATAACATTAAACAAACCTCAGATCTGTATCTTATGTAGCCAAAGAAAAGGACCACTGCACCAAAAAGGGTGCTTAGAAGCAGGCTAAAGGAACTGTACCTATTATTTGTTCCAGGCATAAGCATACTAAAACAGCGTAACTAGAGAAAATGAATAACCATTTCATAATACTGTAATACCACTTACAGCATTTTGCAACACAACTACGCTCAAATATATAAATAATATCCACAGCTGTGAAGGGGCAAATGGAGAACTGTGATAGAGCTGCACAAATAGGGTGTTAAGAAAACATGTGCCAGAAGTAAACTCTGAAGGATGATCAGGCAGGAAAGATGTCTGTCTCTGCAAAAGTAAGTGAAACAAGACGGGGTCCTGATTTCAAAAGTAAGATGTCAAGGGCAGATAAATTCACACTTTCCTTTTGAGGGGGAGTCAGGGAGCATAAAAAACTGATGATAAGTAAGGAAAGACAGGGAAGAAAGAAGACAAGCCACTGTGGTTCCTGCTGCCCTCACTGAAGAACTCTAGGTACTGACTACCTTGACTTCAGCAACTAAGAACCATCAACAGCCACAGCGCTAACTAAACAGCATCAGTTCCATAGTACTGCACAATTATATAAACATAAATGATAAATAAATATACAAATATAAATAAATACATAAATAAAATAGTGATAGTTTGTAAAGTTTCTAATGGTAAGGACTAATGCTACTCTACAGGCAATGATAATGATTAACAGTGATTAAGAATTAAACTTTGGCAGTGTGTAATGTTAATGAATATCCGCAATCCAGTAAAGAGTCATTCTGAAGTTTAGAACTTGCATAGTTTGTCAGTCATTTTAAATGCCACCACCACAGATCACTAATTTTCTAAGTAATATATACATCTATATATTCACTTGCAACAAACTTATTTTTAATTAAGTTACAATTAAAGGAATTTACACTTCATAGTAAAGTCATAGGGAGTAGACACTCTGGGTAGAGCTCTAGTGCTAAGGACTGGCACTGTTAGATTCAGTAACATGAATCATCAGCATGAGTCCCAATCAGTGAACCAAGATACTTTAAGGATGACTATTCTGTATTTTTTTTAAAGATATTAAAAAAGAAAATGAAAAAAAAATCCAACAAAGTAACAACAGGAAAAAGGATAAACTACAGGTATAAAAATAGAACTTAACTTCAGTTTACACAGAGATTATAAAATGGTATCTTAGTGCATGGGTTCAACCATTGACAAAGGATAACTTTACTGAAGCAAACAGAAAAAATGTTATAAAGAATATGAGCTCAATAGACAGCATAAGGAAATACACTTAAGTAATTCTGATTTCCTGTTTAGTATGATAAGTCCATTGGTATGTTATAAAAAGAAAAGCAGCAACAACACACCATCTTAATTCTTTATAACAACCTCAACAATGAATACTGACAAAATGGCAAATAGCATGAATCCATGGGATTCAACGTGGATATAAAGAAAGAACTAAGTACTTCGGAAAGACACTCAGATAATTCACCAAGTTTTAATGTTATAATGATTACAGCCACATTCCAAACTATATCATTAGAAACACCAGTTCATCCATAAAACTGTGTTGCCTTTTATTTTGCAAGAGTTGAAAAGATTTTCACTTCAAGTTTCCCTGTAAACTGGTAAGAGCAAAGGAGACAAAAAGGCTTTAATCAAGGTTTGATGTTATTAGGGCAAAACCTCAGAAGTATCAGGAGAGATGATACAATAGGATAGAGGAGAAATAGGGAATTCAGCTGACAATAGATGCATCTGTCTATAAACGTTCAGAGACATAATTTGAGAGATTATGCTATCGTGAGAATTAGAGTGAGGTTCACAGGGTACTGGAAATGTATGTATGAAAATATTCTAAATTCATTTCTTCACTGTGCCATGTGCCAAACTGAAAAGTGAGAAGGTAGAAAAAGAAATTTCTTAGTTTATCAACTGAACAAAAATTAACTGGAATGAAACAGGAATTATGTAGCAATGATTCACATTTAACAATTCAAACTTAACTATCAATTCAGTATCTTTCTTATTCTGATTTTTTAAAATAAAAATATGCAACTGAGAAGGCTTTTTTTTATTCTGTTGGCATGTGATTTATTTTTCTATGATGGAAAGAAAAGCCCTCAGTTCTGGCATACTTGCTGACTCTTCAGTTTTGGCAGCAAGTTTTCACATCAAGGTTCAAAAATGAATAGCGCCAGACAAATAAAAGAACTTAAAAAATAAAATTTTAATTAGTAGTTATGGTTTGTATTATTCTCATTATTACAGACTTCTAACTTGGCACAAAAATATTTCCTTTTGCATTATATTATTTTCTCGGGTTTTTTTCTATACACAAGTATTTTTTTATGCTGTTGCACAATAAATTATCTAGTTTTTCAAGAACTGATGTTTTCAAATGAATTTGCAAATACTTAAGAGAAGGTAAACTAACGAGTATTATCAAAGGCATAAAAAGAAAGCTATGCTATGTATCCTTTACATTAATTTAAGTTAGAAGGGATATCAAGCACCAGCAGTGGTGTGGCCGACTTCAAAGAAAAGCAGAAAATTCTGAGTATCGTTGCCAGCAGCTGAACTTACACCAGGAAAACAAACAGTGCCATAACACAGCCACAGGCAAAGAAACTGCATTGTCTATCACTATTGCATTCTCAAAGCAGTTCCTGGCCTGACTTTGGTCCAGACCAACTAATGCTTGTCCAAAACAATGCCTAGGCACAGCTCAAGAATGCCAATGATCTTTCCTATTAAGCAGTTAGAATCCAGTTATCCTGTTTTAAAGTCTACATTGAATTTTAACGGTATGGCTGGATGTCCTCATGATCAGATATTAGTCACTGCCACTGCTTAGATGCCACGAGATGAACACTTTGTCTTGTTGCTATAGTTTTTAAGAGAAAAGTGTTAAAAAAGGTAATATAAACCAGCAATTTTTTTGATTTTACTAACGGTGAAAAAAAGCAGAATGTCTTTTAACATCTGTGAGTATAAACCAGGACAAATCTAATGACGGAAATAAAATTGCTTTAGCTGATGAAACAAAAACGTTCATCTAAACTCCTCATTCACCGAGTGGCCCATCCATCAAATCCATGTCTCTCCAATTTAAGGACAAGGATATTGTGCAGGACAGAGCCAAATGCTTTGCACAAGTCCAGGCAGATGATATTGGTTGCTCTTCCTTTATCCACCAAAGCTGTAATGCTGTCATAGAAGGCCACCAATTTCTCAGGCATGATTTGCCCTTATTAAAGCCATGCTGGCTGTCACCAATCACCTCCTTATTTTCCATGTGCCTTAGCAGAGTTTCCAGGAGGATCTCCTCCATGACCTTGCTGGGCAGAAAGGTGAGACTGATGGGCCTGTAGTTGCCCAGGTCTTCCTTTTTACCCTTTTTAATAATGGTGGTTATGTGTCCCATTTTCCAGTCAGTGGGAACTTCACCAGAACGCCACAGCTTCTCAAATATCATGGATAACGGCTTGGCAACTTCATCCATCTAAGGAGCCTGAAGGTGCACAAGTCCCATTTTCCCAGTCCATGCATTTGTCTTCTGTGACTGTTTCCTTCTGCAGAGGGCCCACGTTTTCCCTAGACTTCCTTTTAACACCGACATACCTACACCAGCTTTTCTTGTTGCCTTTGACATCCCTGGCCAGATTTAATTCTGTCAGGGCTTTAGCTTTCTTAACCTGATCCCTGGTTACCTGACAATTTCTCTGTATTGCTCTCAGGCTACGTGTCCTTGCTTCCACCTTTCTGTAGGCTTCCTTTTTGAGTCTGAGTTTCTCCAGTAGCTCCTTGTTCATCCATGCATCCTCCTCCCAAAAAAACCTCCTGGTATTTTTGTTCTTGGGATACGCCGCTCCTGAGCTTGTAGGAGGTGATCCTTGAATACTAAACGGCTTTCTTGGGTCCTTCTTCCCTCCAGGGCTTTATTTTGCAGTACGCTAACAAGCAAATCCCTGAAGACATCAGTCTGCTCTCCTGAAGTCCAGAGTAGTGAACTTGTTGTGTGCACTCCTCACCACCCTAAGGATCTTGACATCCACCATCTCATGGTCACTCACATTCCCCAACAGTCCCTCATTGTTGGTGAGAACAAGGCATGGCACCTCTCCTCACTGGCTCCTCTATCACTTGGAGAAGGAAGTTATCATGGACGCATTCCAGGAACCTCCTGGATTGCTTATGCCCTGCTGTGTTATCCCTCCACCAGGTATTGGGGTGGCTGAAGTTCCCCATGGCTCCACTCTGTCTATAGAGGGCCTTATCCACTCAGTCTTCTTGGTCGGGTGGCCTGTGGCAGACCTCCACTGTAACTTCACCTGTCCTTGCCTTCCCTTTAATCCTGACCCATAAACTCTTGGTTGGCTCCTCATCCACCCCCAGGCAGAACTCCATGCACTCCAGCTGGTCACTGACACAGAGGGCAACACACCCTCCTTGTCTCCCCTGTCTGTCCTTCCTGAAGAGCCTGTATCCTTCCATTCCAACACTGCAGTCATAGGACCCATCCTGCCGTGTCTCATGATGCCAGTTAAGATTGNGTTTGCATGAAGGTATTTAAGTTGGGCCCTGATGAAGCTGACTTACTGGCTGGAGTGGCTGGTATTTGTTTGTGCTGCACTCCAGGTGCTCTCGTGCTGATCCTTCTCCAGGGTCTGGGCATTGGCATCGTACTGGCAGGATTGGGATGAATTGAGGTTCCCCCTCCCCCGGCAACTCTAGTTTAAAGCCCTCTTAATCAGCTTGGCAAGCCTCTGACTGAAGATACTCTTCCTGTTCTCTGACAGATGGACCCCATGAGGCCCCAGTAGACCAGGCTTCTCGAAGCAAGTCCCATGGCCTAAGTAGCCAAACCACTGTCTGTGGCACAGGGAGCAAATTGGGTTGCCATACTCTGTGGCAGAGACTCCAATGCCTCTCCTGATGCAATGGGTCTTTCCTCTTCACTCTGCAGAACTGTGAAGCGGTTCTGCAAGGGCACCTCAGGCTTCAGGGGAAGTCTCTTCCTCCTGGCGGTCCTCTCCATCACAAGCTTCCATTCTTCCATGTTACTGCCCTGCCTCCCTCCTGTGTGTGCCGGTGTCGGGGGGTTGGCTGCCTGGCTGGGGGCTGCGGGTCCACTGCAGACTGCACTCGGAACCAGCGATCTATCTATCTCCTTCACAGCCTCCCTGATATTACGCAGCCTCCTCACTGCCTCCTGCAGCTCAGCCACCTGCTGCAGGAGGTTCTCTGCCTGGGCACACATTTTTTAGGCAGGTCTGTCTCATCCCTGTCCCAGGAGAAAGGTCTAGGCACTTTCTGCATTTTGAGGTCTGCACTGCAGCCACTTCCTTCAGCAGCTTCGTCCGGGTGGAGGCATCGGTCACTGCTGGGGTGGATAGTGCAGATCACCAGGCCAGAGCTGCAGCCTCTGGTCTCAGACAAGTGCCCACCATTCTGCCTTGAGGGTCAGGCAAGATGAGTGTCCTTGGCCCATGCAGATGGTCACAGAACGATGCCTGGTCCTCGACCAGTGAAATGCTCCTCTGTTGAAGAGGCATCCTTCTCATGCACCCCTCCTGCTTGAACTCAGCATATTAGAATATCAAACATATAAGATATCAGTATCTATTAAGAGTTTACATTCAGATACAGAAGGACTGTTCTAATATTGACATCACAATACAGGTAAACCCTGGCTACAAATAACAGAAACTAATTTCTAAATTGTTTACGGAGTTCTTATCTTCATAATACTGAACCAAAATAGTTTCTAAATCATGCATGCATGCATGAAATAAAGATTGGGGTTTGAGTTAAAAAATAATATGGTTAATGTCAAATCCTCATTTCTCTCAATTTCTCCCAGCGTGGCTGTAAATTTTAGTTAAGTTACTATTTTGTTGCCATTTTAAACCACAAGGTGGCAGCAATGATATAATCTCTTCATCTAAAATTGTACAACTATGTCCACTCCTACTACTTTTTCTTTTAAAGCAACTCCTGTGTTTACAGGGTGTGTATGACAGAAAGAGGTGCTGTTTTTTCTTTGACAAAATACAGTTCCACATTAGTTTACTTGCTAAGTCTTTTCAATTGATGCATTTTTTTACTTTTTCATCTACAATTAATTATGTCTGCTGACTTCAAATGAATGTGCAGTGAAGGAGTGTATCCATGACACAAGTCGTTTGCTCATCTTTGTGTAATAACATTCCATTCCCCGAGTGGAGAAATAAAAGAATAACTGGATGTGTAAGTCTGTCATTCCTGGAACATAATCATAAAGTGAGAAGATGCAACGCTTACCGATAGCTGTTGAAAAGATCCATGCAGGTTCCATTGTTTTTACAAGGCTCTGAATTACATTCATTTGATTCGTATTCACAAAATGTTCCTTCCCATCCAGGCAAGCAAACACATTGATATCTCTGTAATATGTTAAGTAAAATAAATAATCTGTTACTTTTTGTATTTTTAATAAAATTATAGCAAGTATTATTACTGATTGTGCATTTTTTGTCTTCTAACAGGGGTTTCACCATTTCAAAACCTGAAAGTTTTATAAATGTATCAATAGTTTGACCTACTAATATGATGGGGAAAAAAAAGGATAAGAGGTAGGTATGCAACTTATGAGCTACTTTTGTATAATCAACTTGTGTATACAAAATCCTTTACTATCTCTTCCTCACTCCTCCAAGTTTTCCTAATAAAAGATACTACCTCTTCTGTAAATTTACTTTGTTTAGATATTATACTGACTTGTCTAAAACACATGTATTTACAATCGTCTGAGTTGTACTGCTCAGCATGCAATCCAAACAGAAGAGAACTCAATATAAAATAATTTATGGAAATTCTCAGAATTATATCTAACTTGTTTAGCACATTTAATATGATATTATGCCTAAGTATCTTAATTAAGCAGTACTAGACAATTCATGACATGAAAAATGCTGTCTCCTATACAGTGTACTAGGCAGAATACTGGGTGTATTAGGTAGTAATCCAGAGAACATAAATATAAATCTTCTAGCTCTATGGTGATAGTGCTAAGTATACTAATGATCAGGTGTTGTGAGTGCTAAATTTCTGACTGATTAAACTGAACAAAACTTCAGCAGTGTGTATATCCACTTCAAAATGACATATATTATAGGTCATTTTTCATCACGCTGCAAAGCTATTATACCAAATTGTAACCACACTCCAGTATTATCTCCAGCTTCAAAATTATCTGGTATCTGTATGCAATGGAGTGTTTGACATAAGTCTCACAGAACTGAAAAGTGTAAAACATCTTTTTCCTGCCTATGTTCTGTTTCATGGTTTAGTCCCACATGGCAATGAAGAACCAAGGGGCCCTTCGCTCACTCCCCCTGCCCTGTGGCCAGATGGGAGGAGAATAGGAACAAAAAGGCAAAACTCGTGGGTGGGTTGAGATAAAGGCGGGTTAACAGAACAGCAAAGAAAAGGGAAAACAACAATAACACTGATAAAGGAACATACAAAACACAATTAATGTACAACAGGTCACCAACTACAACCTCGAAAAATCCCAACCCACTCCCAAGCGGCAATTCTTGCCCACCCCGCCCAGGGCAGCTCCCCTGCTATATACCGAGCATGATGCCACATGGTACTGAATACCCCTTTGGCTAGTTTAGGTCAGCCCTCTGGGCTGTGTCTGGTCCCAGCTCCTTGTGAAAATTAACCCTATCCCCGCCGGAACCAGGACATCCTATCACAAAATAAAAATCAAAAAAAAATTAAAAATAAAAAGAGAGAAAGGTGAACATCTGCTGAATTGATTATTAATTAGAGAGGAGCAGCAATGCAAATGCTTCCATTCAGCAGAAGTTTTAATTCTTCTCTTTTGAACGTGCTCGCTTCTAACAAGGCTGCTTTCTACCAAAAGTTTGGAAACACTTTAATGGTAAGTGTGACTAATGTGAATTATTTCATTACTTGCTAAACATTGCAACAGCCTTCAGGGTAGATTTTAAAGCCTATTAAAATCCATGTAAATTGGAAGCCATTAACAGACAGCAAAAAAAGCTGACTTTTTTTAAAGCTGAGTGCGTAAATAAATTGCCATAGCATGATGATCAAATGTGTAACGTAGCAACATTACAGCATCTATGGGTGTTTACAGTCTGCAAATCATATTGGTGCTTTTAGCTGCTTTGTTACTGAATCCACACTTTGGAAACAGACAGAGCAATTGTGTTTCAAAGAGATATGGGCTATGAACTTTTACATTAACACTAAAGAGAACTCATTTAATTTCCTAATACAGTTTAAAAACTTAAGTTAAGCGTCAGAACTCTGAAGGAAATGCATACTGGGCAATTGTCCCAGACCTTCTACGATGATACTCTTACCCTCTCCTGACAAATTAAAAGCTTAGAGTATGTTATTGGAACAAAGTTAACAAAACAAAAAAAGAAAGGAAGTTAATGGTTTGAAGTCAGGCTCAGTATGATTGTCCTGATGTGTCATATAGTGTGGAACAGCTCCACTGTTACCAGTTCTTAAATTATTTACATGTACGTTCTACTCTAGTTGGTCAAGTCAACTTTTGCGCCAGCCAATTTGGACGCAGTGTATGTGTGATTTGTATTCTTCCTAACTGCATTCTATTTGTTTTGTGCTCATGCTGACTACTGCAGTTCCTATGCTTGCTTGGGACACATCCATAATTTCTGTAACATGGATTTTCTGAACCCACTGAGATATATTTCAAAAGCCAGAAAATAAAATTGAAGGGTACCTTTCTGAGATAAGACAGGGCATTTTGACAAATATGAAATGTCAGTAACTTATTTACTGAGCAAAATAAGACAACAGAAAAATAATTGCCTTAAAGCAGACTGGACACTCAAGATGACCTCAGTATATACAGATCAGTTAACTAGGTACCACAGTCAAAAAAAGAATGTAACATTTTGTCCTCTGTGTTTTACACAGGCAAGGCTACTCCATGCAACTAAATACAACTTGCAACCTGTGGACTCCATCTGTTGCGGGGGGNAGAGAAGCTTAATTGATAGTTTACTGTTACTGCTCTGTACTCCTGAACTCAGGCTCAAGAACTGCAAAACATTGCCCATGAAGAGAGAAGAAAATTGGCAGCATGAATTCAAGAAGTGGGAAATATCTGAAGTGACAGTAAATCAAAGGTTAATACAGGAGACAATAAAATTTTGTTAAAATATTTTTGTATTTTTAAAATAAAAATACTGATAGACGAACTTGGAAAATAATTTTCTGGGAGTTGTGTCAAGGAAAGAAGAAAGAAAATAACTGAGACAATTTACATTACTAGCCCACATGTTAACACTTTCTATTAAATCATAGCTACACCCAAATTAGTTTAATTAGTTATTAAATATTTTAATAAATTGGAAAGTTTTTCTGAGATTTCCTCAGTTCCCTGCATATTTATCAGTGCCTTGAAAACAAGTGTTTGACTGTGAAAAAAAAAAAAAAGATGCTACAAACACACAAGGCAAAAATGGGGACTACTAGTCCACGCCCACAAGTAACTATTAGACACCTCTTAAAAGGTGTCAGGTTAGGTTTTCACAAAAAACAGGAATGTGAGATAATTACTTACTTACAAAAAATTCTTCCAGAAATGGATTACAAAATTAGAAGTAAAAGGAGGCTGACAACAGTTTTGTTTAGAAAGCTGCAGTGTTTTTTCTAATCTCACTAAAACATCCATCAATCATCTACTGAAATTCTATGCTTTGCAGATTTCTCATTACAGGAGGATTGTCACATCAAGCACAGAAAAGTACTCACATATATGTATATCATGCATCGGTGCAGTATATGTAAACTAAAAAAATCATATATTATTTCATCTCTGTGTAGATTTACAGTAACAACAGGTACCATGTTACAATAAATTATGTGTAAGTATATGTTGGTAAAAAAGGTACTGACAGATACAAGACTCCACAAAGAAGGACCCGGGGCTCCTGGTGGACACCACGTTGAACACAGGCCAGCAATGTGCCCTTGCAGCAAAGAAAGGTAACGGTATCATGGGCTGCATTAGGAGGATCATTGTCAGCAGGTGGAGGGGGGTGATCCTTACCCTCTACTCAGCACTGGTGAGGCCACACCTGGAATGCTGTGTCAGTTCTGGGCTACCCAGCACAAGAGAGATACCGAGCTACTGGAGAGAGTCCAGCGAAAGGCCACTAACATTATTAAGAGACTGGCACATGTCTCATATGAGGAAAGGCTGAAAGAGTTGGGACTGTCAGTGTGGGCATAGTATACCCCCAACAACATAAAATGACAGGAAGCTGAGTAGTCCAATTATGCGGTGACTCAAGCAAGACTGGAGGAATAGGATTTTATACCTATTTATGTATTTCTTCCCCTTTATTTATTGTATTATGTACTACTATCCATTGTAGACAGGTTAAAATACATGGTACCTTTGGGTTCCTCCAAATCATCTCTTCCTTGTCCTCTAAAGAACGCACCAAATGCATAACTAACACCATAGTTATTCCTTGTATGTAGCTTTCCCTTGTACAATATATAGTGCAGTATTTATAAGAGTGAGTTTTATCAGCAACACACAGGGTCAAAACCTGTAATTTTTGTAATCTCCTGCACACATACCCCAAATCATATATACACACTAGCATGTCTTTATCCAGTCAACAGTGTGCATAGTAAGAAAGTGTTACATAAGAGCATTTGCATATTTTCCCTTCTCCAGCACTGTAGATGAAGAATTAATCATTTCCTTAAGCCCTAGTCAATGTTACTTTACTGGAAAATGTCAGCTGAACATCTGGTAAATAGAAAATACAATGAAAAAGATTCATCACACACAACAAGGATCTGAATTATGAACATGGTAAATCTTCAAGCCTGTACTTTACATGTGCAGGCTGAGCAGAATTTTTCCCATACAGATATATATTCCAGGTACTTCTTCCATTTCTAGAGCAAAATTTGAATGGAAGTAATTTCACTTTTAAAGATCCTATGGAGTTGGGGCATTTTAGGGGGGGTGTTACTGTTTTTAATTTTTTAGTAAAAGGACAAAATATACCTTGCCTTGAAACAGAAACACATGAATGGAAATGTAGAAATATCCCTTTATACCGTGTGTTTCAAGTTCTTCTGCCAGACTATGTCTCCTGTGGTGCAACCCTTTTTTCATTAAGGCCAAACAGGATGAGCATATCATAAGACTACTTGTCATTGGCACACAATGGCAGACATACTCCAGCAAGAAACCCTAGGTTTGCCTTTGAGACTTTTTCTCTCCTGGAAAATTATGGTCTTTTTGCCTCTACATAAAACTTTTCATCCCAAAATTCTGTTCTGGCAGGGCTTTTTCCTACTGAAAACCATGCAACTTAATTCTGTTAGTGCTAACAGCAGTTAATTTCACCTTGTGAAATAAATGTGAACATAAAAATGTAAGCATCTGTGAAATCATATTTCCAATTACTCTAAACCATATTGAGTTCCTAACATTACTTATGCAGCCTTTTTTGTTAATCTAAGGGTCTTTCCTAAGTTGCTACTCTAAGGCTTCACTTTTAAGCTATTATTGATTTAACCATTTACATATAACCATACATATTCATTAACAAAACTAGTTCATTCCCATTTTTATTATGACATTGTTTTCATTATGCAAGTCTGCTTGCATATATATCCTGTACTTTTACTAAAGAAAATCAAACTAAAACAAGACCTACACAATGAAGTTCCAGCACCTACACTACCTTTCAGTCTTTTGGTAATGAATTATTTACCTGTTCTTCAGAGTATGTTGGAACAGTGAATGTATTAATAGTGTTGCTCCACAAGTGAAAGAAAATTGACTTCTGAGGCATGAAGAAAATCTGCAACTGGCCCTGTTTTTCCTAGTCTGAAAGACATAGACAGCTTGCTCTAATATTAGTTAATAACTGTAGTAACAGAGTCAGATATTGCCTAACTCACAGCAAAAAAAAACATTTTGGGGGCTAGTGCCATGAGGTTTGCAATATGATTACTAATACTGACATTAATTGGATGAACAATTATGATAAGCAACATGAAAGACTAAGATAAAAAAATACGAAACAGGGATTCGAAGTGTACAAAAATTACAGTAAAAATTCTGATTTCTAAACAGCACTCCAACAACTGAAGGGTTCTGATAAAACCACTATTAAAAAATCACCAAAATCAGTTACTGAATTTTATTATTAGAATCATTAGCCGTCACATTCTTATGTATTACTTTATTTAAAAAAAGGGGTTTTTTTCTATTTTACTCTTTCTTTGTAAGTTACAAAGCCTATGTGATTTTTGTGCTAAGCACTGCAAAATGTGAAATACTGGGATAAACATCTCAAGTACTAGCTATCTACAGAACCTGAGATACCATCATGGATTTTCAAAAGCTTATCTACTCTCTATTTTTATTCATATATCCTTCCCTAAACAGTCTGACATGTTAAAACTGCTGAGCAGTATATTTATTTGTCCTTCCAAAACTACTCATATTCTAATACCCCTAACTCATCATAAATTATATATTATCTGATATCAAGGATAAAACAGAATTTCCTTCATTTAAATTTTAAGCAAGTCTTACAGGAGAAACAAAGAATATTTTTAATTTGCTTATCTCTCCAACCTCTTAAATAATGAATTAATTAAATTAGCAAGAAGGAGCATATTTAAAACAGCTAGTACAGGCAAAGTTTGATGAGCTGTAATGAGCTTTGCCTTACATTGTAGTATTTCTATATCTGTGTATATTAAATGCATTTAATAAATATGTGCAAAGCATGATTTTTATCTTCTTTCAACAGCACACCATTAGTAAAGACAAGTTTACATTTTCATTCAGTGTGGGCCCCAGCTTAAAATATGGCTGGCATCTAGACATGCTGCATATTTACAACTCTAACTGCACTGTACTGTAATTTGTGACCACGAGGAAAATGATCTTAAATGGGAATAGTAGCTATTTGCACGGCATGTCTTTATACACTACCATTTCATAAAATGGTAGCTTTGCCAATAAATTTATAATCATTACTGCTTTTAATATTGATCATTTTAAAGTGACACACTTAAAACATACAATACTTTGCTGAAAATTTACTACTCTTAAGCTTAAATCACTAAAGACTAATGCTAGCAAAAGACTTCTCTTCAAATTATTTTAGATTTCATATACTCATTGCAAACTAATGCTGGCCTGTGCCTTTAGAGATCAATCAAATATTTCTATCACTGCTTAGATATGACAATTCTCATAGACCAAAGGAGATCTTGTTGGGATTAGTCTTCTCTGTGGAGATTTGTCTGTAACATGCTGAGGCATACAAACGTGCAACATGGCTTTTATTCATATTGACACAGGTTTTCTATTTGAGAACGACCAATATTAAACATTCTGTGTTAGGTTTGCAAAAAAAGGAAGAACACTCAATAACAAATCAATGCCCCTGTGAACTTATATTTTTCTAGTTATCTTAAAATGTTATTCTGTGCAGCCCTACAAGAAATATGAACATTACAAAACCGTAAGAAGTATTTAAGAACAATCATTAAAATAAAGAGCTGTGACAGTCAAAGTCATTAAAAATTGTTGCTGCAAATTGGGCAAGATTCGTCTTAGGAAAGCTTAAGGATTTCTGGGGAAAAAAGTAAGTTTTGATTTATTTTTTTTTTAATGCTTTTAGAAATGTTTTAAGTATAAGCCTAATCTAACCAGACTAGAAGTCTTTTTATGATAACAAACCAAAGTCAATTTGGGATCTCCTACAGATTAATAATTGGTGATAGATTATTTTTTGTCTCTGTTTCTTGACCTCTGCCATTTATTCTATTTTACCCTTCTTTCCTTCCTCTCCTAGACAGCTTACTAGGAAATGTGGCAAAGAAATCACCTTCAACGTGACAGCTACTGAACAACTCAGGAAAACTAATGAAAAACAACAACCTAAAGTTATTTGTGCAAAATAAACCAAATAACTAATACAGCTAGTGACAGACATTTGAGTATCAGCCTTTGATCAGTGTATCTGGTTTGACGTTTAGCTCGATTGTTCAATGAATACTGAAAGGTCATAAACACATTTCTGTTAAGCAGCAGTACTGACAGGTAAAAGCTTGTCCAGAGCTTTCAGTTTGCCCCTAGATCTCAGGTAACAGGTGAGCTATGGGAGTTCACTGTGATATTCCAACAGAATAGTCTAGGTTCTGACAGACAGAAATAGCATTTTGCTTCTGAATTTCAAACCTGCTGGTAGCTTTTTTAACAAAGAAAAAGCTGTGGAACAATTAGTGTTTTCCATAAAACAAAGCTACCTGGTTCCTTAACACAATAGCCGATTCAAATTGAGATCTTAAGCATACAACCATTATCACATCAGTACGCTTCAAATACCACAAAGGGCCGTTTTTGCCCTCCTCAGGCTCAAAAGTAGGGTAAAGTTAAAGAAATGGGCTGTTCAGAAAATACTTCAACCCAAATATTCTTAGAAGCACCCAGGCATTCACGTAATTATTTGATGTCAAGTTTGCTCTTTTGAACTTTCACTCATCCCTACTTTAAATCTATGCAGCATTTCAGTATAATAAATCACATTACAAATTAATGTCCTGCCTCTATCACAGCTAATACAAAAAGGCGAGTTTTTGAAAGTGCCAAAAGTAGGTAGTTGTGCCCTGCTCTAAGTACAGCTGGCATAAAAAAAAAACAGCTAGACAGCTAATAGATAAGAATCAAGGAAGAAAAGATGACTGTAACATTCAATCTAGTCCAATTAATATATAGACTTGAGGACATTTTATTCAATCTAATCCAATATTACTATAGACTAGAATAATAGTTTCAAAATCATACACACAAACTGTGAAAGAAAGTGATGTCATTCTCTGAACTAAAAATAATACAAGGATCAGCCCTAGTGATAGACATAAAATGGCTAACAGAGCCTCTGGATTGGACAAAGGAAATTGGATTAATACAGTAACTACGAGCCTACGATGAACAAATTATGGGAATGGGAAAAGGCGGGAGAGGAAGTGGGTGGGAAGCATGACCTGACCTAACAACATAAAGACAAACATCAGGAAGCAAAGCATTAGAAAAGACACAAAAGCCCAGACTTTTTGTGACAAAATGAGACCTGATCAACCTCAATTATCCGTAACTTTCTTCACACTGATATTAGATTTTTATGACATTAAGTTTATCTCATTGTCTCTGAAACTAGAAGCATGCTGACTGGGGGGTCATATGGTGGCTCTGCATTTCAGTACCTCACAGCAATCCAGAAAAGCCCTTTGCTCTCTTGCTTCCTTCCACAGGACCGAGAAAATCTGCTTATCCGGTGTGGCAATCTGGCACGAGGTGAGCACTGCTTAAACCCTGTAGGCCCTCACGCAACTGCCCTGCTGGCACCTTCTAAAGGCAACACTTGCCCACCTGCAGAAAACCTTCCAGACAGGCAGGCGGGAGCACCCACGCAGCGGCAGCCAATCACCAGGCACCGTGGGAATTTGAGCCAATCAGAACGGGTTATTCCCTCTCTGCTCCTGTAACTGACAGGAGCTGTGGTGACTGCGGGAGAGAGCCAGCAGAGGTGCTGTGAGAGGGGGCTGGAGCTCCTCAGGGCCCTAATGGCGCTGAGGAAGGAACGAGCCAGTGTGGCTTGGGCCAATGCCCTGACTAGCCTCCGCTCCTTCTGTGCCATACCGCCTTCCTCGACCCCCAGCGCCTCAGGGTAGGGACGTTTTGAGAGGAGCTCTTACCCTGACTGAGCTGGCTTTTTTCTCAGGCTGCTGCAGGCAGGGAGGTGTGTCAGTCGCGAAGGTTAAATACATATCTGTGTCTAAAAGTGCTTTCACACCTGAGCCCAGTTAGTTAGTTTGGTCTCAAACAATATTGTTTGGCTCAAAGTCTGTGAGTGGTGAGTGCTCCTGCCATCAGCAGTTCAAGCTGGTGTCTGGTAGAAGCCCTTACCTGATGTGCAGTAGTTACCTTACGGGGTACATTTTCAAATAAAATAGGTGGTGCTGGTGTTAGGCTGTGAGCATGCAAGTGAAGGTGCAAAGCTCAGAGCATAAACCAGTAGGAAATCGTAGAGCTGTACCAAGACAGAGAGAAACAAAGCATGCGTTGGAAGTCAGGTATTTCATAGAATGAGAACATGGATCCACGTTCACCTGGGACTGAATTTGCAACTCTTGGGGCTTGACTGTGCTGGTTTGTAGAGCTGTATCATCATTATTTGCTTTTTCAATTAGATCAACGGGCATAGAAGTTCAAAATATGGGTGAACTCCCCCATGTATTTAGCTCATACAGCTAGATAGTTGCTAGTTACTCCAGCTAGCACTGTCCATGCTTTTATGAGGAAGCTCAGTATCTTTATTACCAAGAGTTTTGTCATTCCAAGCCCAGTGTCACAGCTCCTGGAAGGCCAGTCGGTGCCTGGAGCCAGACAGGTCATGTTCTCCAAAAGGGGAATTACAGTCTCCCTGGATTCTGAGTCACTAAATGCAGCACAATTTTCTAGAATTTATCCCAGGAAAAAAAATAACACAGTGGTGCAGATGTTTGTGTTTGATATGTGTCGTCTGTATTTAGAAAATAAACCTTGGTGCTTTTTTCACCGTTTCTTCACTCACAGCCTTGCATTACCTGATAATGCACACCTGAAGTTGATTCATACACTAAGAACTTGGAAGAGTCTGTTTAACAGAGTCACCTAGCGATAGCTGCCCTCACAAGTAAAAAATGCATAGCTGTTTCTGATTGCAAGAGAATTTCTGTAACTACTACTTCTAGTCTCAGAGTGGCTTGTTACAGGAATCAATACTTTCTGGGAAAGGCAAAAATTGTGTCCAACAATCTAATTCACTTGTTATGTAACATGATTTATAAATAAGTCACCAAAAGTCAAATACAAGTACTCTTTTGAAAATCAAATTATTTAATTGAAAAATCAATGACAGCTTACTTTTGAGGCTTTTTCTCAAAATCGTACATCAATTAAAATATGAATAAAGAGGCTGTAGAACAGGACACAAAAGTTAATGCTGAGATACATTTTAATTAGCTAAGGGTTGTCACCATTTTAAAGGTACAGTTTACTAGAAGGAAGAGAGAGAGAAAAGGGAACTGTAAACTGGAGACAGATGAGATGATAAACTGAGCAACAGCATCATGACTAACCACCACCATTTTTCAAAATTTTTTCCAGTCTTACATTTTTTTCTCTCCTTTTGAATATGTTTGTCTTTTGAAAATCAGAACATAATTTTAACAGCAGCAGCAGTTCCAGACTTGAATAACCTGTTTCTCTTTTTCCTGAAAAATCCAAGTTAATTCTAGATTTATTAGCATATTAGAGGATTGTTAAGAAGGGATTTCAATTATGAAACATTCACACAGATAAAAAAAAAGGGAATAGGAGTATTCTTACAATAAAATCATAACTCAGTACTTTACATTCAAATGTTAAGAATTGTCTTCTCCTCTTTCTCTATTTTCCTAAAAATAGTTAAAATTAATGTTATTAGTATTTAGGATGAAGCGATAAAACCATCAATAATTTGTGTTGTAATTGGACTACACCGTGAGTTTAGGGAAGTTATGCTTTAAGAAATACGACTTCGGGTTTTATGGTTCTATCTATATTTGGTACGGTAGCGGTTAACAACTATTTACCTGTTAGCTTATATTTCAAATGAAAAAAAGAAAAGGCTTTTCTCTCTGTTTGATAGCAGGAAATTTAAAGACTTTCATTCTAATCTTGTAAGGCTGTAAAAATATTTAATCTTAGCTATAACTTTTTCTGTCTCATTTCCACTCCCTGGGAGAGCTTGATCTTATTAAGGGCAATCTTTTGTAATTTGCATGTTGTGGGCCTTCCTGGAGTTTGCCTCTTATTACTCTAATGAAATTCTATTTTTGAATATTGAGGGTGCTTGCCTGCAGGACTTCAGGATGCTCCACACCTTTTAATGGTATTGCAAACATCGTACCCA
This sequence comes from Stercorarius parasiticus, assembly GCA_013396915.1. NCBI lineage: Eukaryota > Metazoa > Chordata > Aves > Charadriiformes > Stercorariidae > Stercorarius > Stercorarius parasiticus. The sequence goes on from VWZL01001979.1 coordinate 517,883, forward strand.
CTACCCGTATTTATTAAATCTATTACAATTTATGATGCTGGTGCATGGTTAGGGCTTTTCTTCATTCTTGGGATTTCAGCAGCATATCGATGAGACAGACAATCTCATCAACAAGCCACAAAAAGATTATTTGTGTCTGAAATTTGTCTACAAATGTGGTAAGTTACATTTGTTCTTTTTCTATCAGTATAATTGCAATTGTATCATCATTAGGACACTGACTCTCTCTCTCTTTTTCTTTATTCTCCCTCCTTCTCTTTCCACCACTAAAGATGGTGGAAATCATTCATCCTTTTCTTGTACTCATGGAATCCTACCCAGGCCCTGTCAGGAGCTGGACGAATGTGTGGATTTGTGCAGCCATTGCAGGTAATGGGACAATAGCAAGAGACACTATAAGCCAAAAGGGGGGGAAAAAAAAAAAAAGAAAAAGACTGACATGCAAAACCAATAGGAACTTGAGGAGACAGTGATGAACCCTGGAGGGTTGTACTGACTTAGAGAGCTTTAAATGGGGGAAAGCAGTAGCAAAATAGGATAGGAAAGTCAGATAGGGAACTGAAGATTCAGAGCAATGAGAGCATGAAAGTAGATAACCTCTGACTAAGCAATCTTTATTAGCATTTGTGTAACTTTAGTAAATCTAATTTTGATCATCTTCTGTTCATGGGTCAAATTTTGAATTGAGGCGTGCTGTGGAGAAATGGGTTTTCTGCAGGTTGGAAGAAAAAGGCTGCAAGAGCACTGTGAGAACTCTGGACTGAGGAGATTGCTATAGTGTATTTCCCACCAGCCATCTCAGGTACATAAATTTAGGACCATGGTTTGTCAAGATGCACATGCAAGATCCCTACTCTTGCTTTTTCACCTACAGTGTCAACTTTTTTTGTTCCTGAGGTACAGCAATGCTATGTGAAATAATTTTAAGGTGCTAACATCTGGAAAATATAAACATGTATATGCATATACAACTCCATTCGGTTAAACAAAAAGCAAACAGAAAATTAGTTCTCTAAAGGCAGTCTCAAATAGACGTTTTCCAAAGAATAGATTACCATTAAATGTTATTCTCACAAATGAGTTATTTCTCAGGAATTCCCCAAAATTTTTTGCTTTATCATTTCCAAAGCATAGTAACCAATGTCAATGTCCTCCTACAAAACTTTGGTATGTATTGCTTGCTAAAACTTGTTGCACTCATTTGTAACTACATAGTTTCAAAATAATGTTTTAAACCAGAGGAATAATGGGGTGGAGAGGGCATTTTTGCATGTACAGCATAGTTTTTCTTAAAATATTTTATTAAAGATATTGAGATAGAATCATAGAATTGCCTAGGTTGGAAGGGACCTTTCAGATCGTCTAGTCCGACCATCAACCTAACTCTGACAAAAACCATCACTAAACCATATCTCTAAGCACTATGTCTACCTGTCTTTTAAATACCTCCAGGAATGGTGCCTCAACCATTTCCCTGGGCAGCCTGTTCCAATGCTTAATAAACCTTTCAGTGTAAAAAGAGACACAACAGAACGGACACTTTTTTGTCATCTAAAAAATTAGATTTCAAATTATTTTTACTTCATATCTCACTAAATCTTATGTGTGGATATTTCACTTTGGTTATATGTTCAGAGGAAAGTAAAATGTAAGTTGATGCAACAGCATATGATTTAATATAACTTCTGATATTAATATTATACTGGGTGTGGTTGATTTTTTTCTTTCTCTTTTCTTAACTTTAACAGAAAACTTTAGTATTTTCTTTTAAAAAATGTAGTATCACTGTACAAGCATGTCTTAAAAGGCCCGAAGCTCTTAGCCCTCTGGTTATAAAGTGAAAACTGAGTAAGTTGAGTTCCATACTGGATTCTTCCATTACTGAGACAGAAGCTTAATATATTAAGGGCCAATTATTTTATAGTGCTGACCCAGACTTGAGACTGAGCTTTCCAAAAAGGGGTCACCGTAGAAGGCCAGCATAAGAATTTTCGCTTGGATTTTGCTTGCCATCAAAGTGGAGTCAATTTACTCCAGCATGGAAAGGGTGTAACTTACTTTCCCATTAGAAACAACTCACAGGCCAGCATAGGCCTAAAGAAGGTATGGACAGGCTCTTTTAGTCATAAAATGAATGAGTTACTGTTGCAAAAATTTTATACCAAGAGCTAAAGGTAAGGCAAAGACCTGTGGAAATTCAAGACTGCAACTTAGTGGGAAAAAATTGGACCAGCTTCTTTGAATCAGATGTTTTAAAAAGTAAGCGGATAGTTGTAGAATTGTTTAAAATACAAATGTAAATAAGACCTTTTTCTCCGATCAAATAATTGTTTCTGAAAAGCGCATACAGAGCTAGAAAATGTCGCTGCTTAAGAACGCTGAACAATGAAAGTTATTTTAAAAATCAAAATGATTTCAAGAATTGCTCCTGCTCTTATTTTCATTTGCATAATGTGTGTATAATCTTCAGAAAGATAATACAGCAGAAGAAAACAAAGTAGAGCTCTGTAACATTCTGTACATTGAGAAATCATGAGACAATGAAGTGCACCAGAACATCTTGCTGCTTTGGTGTTTCATTAAACATGCATATTCTGAACAAGAATAAAGAATGTTTGTTTAGTGATAGGTATGGAAAAAGCCAACATAAGCACTATTCTGGATTAGTTGCCGCCATTGTATTCAATAATAGATGAGGAAGGAGGTCTCAATTTTATAATGCAAACAGGATGGTGCTTATTTAGAATAGAAACCCTTAATTCATAATGGATAGTCTTTTCATTTAAGAATTAAGATGAGAAGCAGACTGGAATCTTTTTCTAAAATTTTAAAAAAACTTTTAAAACTTTAAAGTTTTTTAAATTAAGAAAATAATTTTTTCAGAATGACCATTCTGTTAGTAAGCAATTACAGAATAGTAAAAAGTAGCTACACATACTCATACACACACAAAATCTTTGTAGGAGACAATGACTTTGCGCTCATGTTTAATTTTTCCAGAAATATGTCAAGCTTCCTTTTGTGTACTCCTTTCCTCATGAAAAGCACAGATATACTGAAGAGAAGTGTGTTTGCCTTCTAAATGCCTAAACAGCCAAATGGGAGGGACTTACGTTCACATGAATAAATTGTGACATTATACAGGACAGTAAAGAACTGAATTTTAAATATTCCATACATAAGGATAAAGCAGTGCTATGCATTAGGGGTATGTTACCAAAACAAGAATCAAGTCTAGAAGTAGGGTCAAGAAGTGTGAAAATTGCCATGGACAGGATGAAAGAGTAGATGATATTTTAGGAATGTCTCATACAGTTGTGTTTTAATTAAGGTAGAGCAGTATATGTATTCATAAACCACAAGAAATCAGACCTGTTGAAAACTTTTGCAATCCTCCAACACCAGCCATTTGTTTTATTTTCCTTCATTATTTCTATATCTCAGTGATTGAATGAAACTGGAATAGCCAGGTTTTGAAGACTAGTCAGCACGTGATGCATCGAGATGTATTAAGAAACAAAATATCTTTGTCCTTAGTACTCAGAATCAAGAAAATGGAAATACCTCCTTACTAGGCTTCTATTTCATATCATTAACTGAAGTACATTGAGACAGATGTGACACTGAGATGTAAGTCAGGCTTGTCACACAGCAAAGCTACATAAAGCATCTAGTCATTCACCTTTAAAAGAAAATGCACTTTCTTTGATATCTGGCAGTGCAGTGCTAACAACTAGCTGGTTCCTTCATGGTTCAATTCAGTTCCATAGTATACCTCTGCCAATAGGCAGATTGTCAGTAAGAACTGTCTAAATTTAGTCTCCTTGCTCTGGTGTTTTTTAGAGCTTGGGACAATAAACAGAATTTTTTTGAAGCGTGAATACTGAGTTTCATTTATGTTTGCCATATGTGATCTGGTATGAGATGCACTGTTATAGGCCGGTAAGAGTTAAAATATTTCAATCACTTGGCACACTTTGTCTGGCTCTGTTAAATGGACCACTGATTATCTAGTGGGCACAAAACCAGACAAACATATGGAGAACATTTATAGGCAATCAGTACACTTACACGTAATTTGAGTATCTCAGCTGACTAATGAGGGACAGACTTAAAGCCAGAGATTTCCAAGCTGTCATCCATACTGAGATCACAAACTGCTGTTGCAGAAGACTTGTCCTTTATGAATCTATTGGCCCAAATAACTTAAAAACAACCATGTGTTCATATGTTTCTCAGGGTCCATAAGGTTCAGACTCATTAGTGTTTTAGTTTAGATCAGGACTATAATTTTGACATGAATTTCCCAATTGTCCTCACTTAACTGTGCTTTGCCTCACATCACACAATGGTCTCCGTTTACTTTTGAAAGAAACTGAACCAGAGGCAGTGCTTCAAGAGCACACCTGCTCTCCAACCAGTAATGAGTATTTAGTCCACAGGACTATGCTCACTATGCTAGAACTAGTCCAAAATAGCAAGCCCCTACCCCAAAACATGTATATTGTTTGCAGCCAGACCTCAGGTCCTGTTGTTTCACTCTTCTTATGTTGCTCTGTGCTGCTTGTGTGCTATGACACATGAGTGAAAAAGACAGAATTTCTCTTTTCTTAGCATCCATTTCTGAAGTATTGTACTCTGATTAACAATTACTGTATTTACATAGAAAGTCTCCTCATTATGTGGGTCAATACCACATAAACTACTACAGACTTTCAGTAAAGTATTTATATAACTAAATTTAGGAAGGTCTGTTTACAGAGTAATTTTTGTTTAAGTAAGAAAAGTATGGAAATGTGATCTAAAGTCATCTGCAATCTTTCATTAGTAAGTAAAAGTCTGATCCCATCCTGGCACAAGTCAGTCTTAAATGGTTTTTACTCTAAGATTGGACCAAAAAACCTGAGCTTCCTATCCCTGTATACTGGTTTACACTCAAGTGAAATGGTTGTTAAATAAACTACTGCTGCATTTTCATATGGGGATATTTAGTGTCATTTTCTGTCAATATAATTTTTTCCACCTAAGTCATTTCTACAGGTGTGAACCACCTTTTGATCAATACTTAATGTGTAATATATCTGCAATGCAATTCTAGGGTTCTATTATTTGGTTTTCCCATACCTTTACACCATTCCCATGTAAATTATATCACTGTAGTGAAAGGTATGTATTAAACTGCAAGTGGTTGGATCAGATACAGGAATCAAGCTTTTTTATTACAGAACCATAAAACAGTAGACACTGGAAGATTGTCTAGTTCACTCCCACTGCTCACAGCAGGGTCAACTATAGCAGGCTGCTCAGAACCTTGTCCAGCTGGCTTTTCAATATATCCAAGAATGGATACTTCACACCTGGGCAACTTGTTCCAGTGTTCAGTCATCTTTACAGTAAAAAAGATTTTCCTTACATTTAAATAGACTTTCCAGTGTTTCAGTTTGTACCCTTTGTCTCTTCGATGGGGCACCACTGTGTACTGAGAAGTACTGGCTCTGTCTTCTTTACTTACTGATGTATTTCAGATGGGCACCCAGTTCTGCTCATTTCTCAGAAAAGGTACAATAGTTTCCTTCATAATGCTGTCCTCTTGGCATCTCCTTATTTTTGTGCATAGACTGAGGTTGTGCCTTTGAAGCCCTAGTCTGTTGATCAGGAGGCCTCATGTCTACATCACCTGCACCCTTTGCTTGACAACATCACTTGTTCATTGATTTTCGTTGGCCAACCTGTTGTCAAAGATACTTTTGCCCCAGTTGATTGAGTGGATCCCATCTCTTCCTAACCTCAATCCTGAGAAAAGGTCGCATGGTCCTAAAAGAGGAAACCCTGTTATCAATGCCAGCTATGTAACCTGTTGTTAACCAACAGGATTTGATCATGCCTCCTCACGGCTGTTCTCTCACTGGCAGGATCAGGGAGAAAAACATCAAGGTCTGCACTGGCCATATCACTGGTATCTATGTGGAAGAGCAGCAGGAGATGATAGGTCCTGGCTGGACAAGCCTAGATAGCCTCACCACAATGTTCCAAATCCAAGCCCTTGGAAAGCAGCAGTCCTCACTAGACAGCAGGTAACATTGGCAGATGGGGGCCTCCATCCGCATCAGGGAGTCTCCCACTACTGTCACTTGCTGCTTCTTTGTAGTGCTGCTGAGTGCCTCAGTCTCAGCTGGCTTGGATGTTTGTTGGCATAACTCCTAGTCTCTCATCTGCTACCAGGGCAGTGAACCTGTTCTGTATATTCACTAAATAAAAAATATGATAAAATTCATAAATTTTTTCCAAGTTTTGTTGCCTTTTGGTTTCACCTCAAGGGGAGTTAAGATGAAATTATCTGATGTGTTCTTTTTTTTTTTTTCCCTTTTGTTCCCACTAGAGAAAGTCTAGTAATTCCTTAATAAAAACCATAGTATTAAATGGTGTTTCCCCAATTAGAAGGACAATCATTTAGAAACATGGGAGAAAACATAGGTGGAATGCAAAGAAGTACTTTACGTTTCCTCTCGTATCTCAGTCATTTATGTTCCTCTCCAGACACACCATGGTTCCATTGAGCAAGTGTGAATGAGTATTTGTCAAATTCATATTTAATGAAAACGGTAATTAAAAATGATGTGACTTTAAATCTTACCATCATATCAAGCAGTTTTGCCATTTGACTGGAAGAGAGACTCAGCAGCAGGCATGAACTAACTTTTCCAGATTTGCTTAAGTTACCATTGACAGAATAGAGACATCTGAATTATTCCTATAGGATTTCTTTCTGTATTGGTGAAATCTTGGCAGGATGTTGCTCAGCAGATGATGACAAGAAATTGTAAGAGCAATGTATCCAGTATTATATACGGAGAACTAGTGAGATGAATGAAATTTTATGTTTGCTTTTTACGTTAAAAATTACCGCAGTTATTTCAGTGAGGTAGTGCTTATCTCAAAAGATAAGGATCAGGTTCATGATACGCAGATGCTGTACATAATAAGTAACTGGCAAAATTAAAAGTCAAGTCATGGACTATAGATGAAACAACACAAGTGTAAACCATACGGAAAGAATTCTTAGAAGGTAAATGGTTTTAAAGCACAAACATGCAACTTAAAATCTCCTGTGAATAACAAGAAAAGCAAGCAAAATGAGATCGTGAAATGGGTAAAGTGGTTTTTTTATGTTTGAGGAATTTGAGTAAAGCTGTCTGTTTTACAAACTTCTGGGATCAACTGCAGGCACAAGCTCTTTATCCAACTGCTGACCATATTGGATTAGTGAATCATACCATTGGTAGAACTTAGTCCTGCTGTAAGAGCCAAAATAGATTAAAACAATAACAATTTATAAAAAAGTCTTTAAAAACTGACTGCTTGGTGATAATTCTTAATATCCTGCCATGAAAATAGTATTTTTGCATACAGTGGTAATTATTTTACAGTATTATTTGACTGAATAATAGTAGCTTAACAATTTAGCTATTCAGAGGTGTTAGTTTTGACATAAGATACTATTCATGATTGTGACGAAAATAGCAAGCGTGGAGGGTTAAATGCATTTTTATAATTTTGTGCCTCAGAATGTGGCAGGCGCTTCTCAGAAACAAATGAAGAAGCATGGTATTCTCTTGTGCTGAGAGCTTCTAAGGACAAAATGGAAGAAATGGAACCAGGAATCAATTATTGGCTAGTTATGTGCACATTCATTAGTGACCAGAACACAGCCACCCAGTTTTGGTTGCTAAAAATGCTTAAAGAAGAAGATGTCCCAGGACATTTGATCTTAAAGCTAGGGAATAAACTCTGACATAGTTCAATTTACTATGTTAGAGGAAGTTAATGAGTTGACATTAAGATGCTGAAGTTTTTGTTTCAGGTAATCTATTTTGCCTATAAATAGAAACATACTTCTCTACAAATGAACCTGGAAAAGAGTACTAGAAATATGTACTGAAATACGAGGGATATGATGTCTGACTGGAACAGAATTAATCTGGGAGGAAACACAGTTTGTTGAAATGTTCAGGGAATTTCTGGCTGGTGTTGAAGCTGTACTGAAGCAAACCTAAGAAGATACTTATGGGATATATCAACTCTTTGCCTTAGTATAAACAGATTCAGAAATTATTCACAATGTTAGTAGAGAACTCTAAAAAAGCTTTCTTTTTAATAACAGATGCAGAAGGTGATGCAGGTGCCTATTACTAGTTATTTTTAAAGAAGCAAATTTTTATATAATTAGTGCTTCAGAAAGCTTCTGGCTAACTCCATGTTCTGACTGTACCTGCAGGAGTGTCCCTGCATAGGGCTGCAAATAGCCCTTACTCTGGACCACTAAATGGCAGTGAAAACCAAGTATGAAGGCAGAACTTGAAGAAGAACTTGATAAGGGAAAGTAATGAGGAAATTATTTTGAAAGCAAATTTTGGTCAAGAGTTTTGATTTCAGTCGAACCCAAATCTGATGTAATCTCCTGTTTTACAATTCCCTAATAGTCCTACAGAAATCAATTAGTATGATTACTCACTGAATGAATGCAATGTTTTCCTAGTGCTATCAGAGTCAGTTCTTTTGTAAAAGAATAAACTATTAGAAATTAATCTTGAAAATTACTTTTTCTGGGCAGGATGTCAGCATATTTTGTGTTTTTATGTTATCCAAATAAAACAGAGTATATACAACCAGAGTCTGTGTCTAATATAGTTTGGTTTTAAAGGTTCTCTTTGAAAGAAGATAGATAAGACACAGAAATAAAAACAATGGGCTCTTATGACAAGTAACTCAGTGCCAAATGCAGTATAAGACCTACTAAATTGCCAGGCGTCGTCTTCTGCTCCCTCTTTTCCATTGTCATAAGATAAATAGGTTAAGGCACAAATTATAATGAATAAAGAAATAAAAAGTACCGCAAGATATGAGCTAATTTAAAAATATTTAAAAGGACATCTTCTTTACCCTTTTGGAACTATATCTGCCAAAACATAAAATTTGCCTGGCATGGTAATGGTCCCTATCAGTTAATTTTTTTCTGTACTACGTATTGATATTTTTGCTTATATGATACTGCAGTGTAGCAGAAATAATATTGCAGGGCTTTCATCTTACTTTTCTGTTATTTGCTCCTGTTTACTGTCATGTAGCCAAAGTCCGTGTGCATTTATTGCCTTTCTTTTTCCACTCGTTGCCGAGCTTGCTGTAGAATCATCACTGAATCTAATACATTAGAAAAATATTATTTAGGGAATCAAAGGAAATGTGTTGCAGTGTTATTCTTGAAGAGCCCATGGAATCTTTTTGCTCAGTCTAGCTGAGTGAAATAGATTCAGAGATGTAAGATAGAAGTAACTTTCTGTATTACTATGCAAGAAATCATCACTGCTGTTTTCAGAAAAAGCTTTTAGCAGTAATGGACTTCATGAGGTACATCTCAGACTCACGCAGTTTTTCAGCAATTGCATGGCTTAACTCTAAGCATCATTTTGAACATTTGAGGGTACATGCCGTGCATGTATGGAATAAAACAATATTACTAGACTGGCTGACATAATTTACTTTGTATCAACATCAGCAGCAAAATAAATATATTGGCATATATATCTATATCTATATATATAGATAGATATAAAAAAATACATCGCCTAAAACTTCTATGGCATAAAATTTATGTAAATTGTATACATTTAAAAGCAAATAATATGTAATGTAATGTAACCAGTCTGGGTGATTTGTGCTATATTTTCATGAAACTTCAAACGAGTATGGCTACGTCTACACTAGCAATCAGCAATCGCAACAGATCTACGAAAGCTGTTGTCACTGAGGACCCAACATACACATACCTGGGTTCTGAGGGTTTTACTTTTAAAATAGTTTTTCTCTGAACCCACAGACTGAAAATCAGTGATTGGAGCCCATTATATGCATGTATGAAGAACATTTTCTCATTTAGTTTCATCCAAGGGAAATCCTGTTTGCATCATCCAAGTCTTCTCCACAATGCAAATTATATGTAGTAGGTGGGTACAGCTGAGAGATTTGCTTCAAAAGTGTTCTTGTAATACAAACTAAAATGCTATTGTAAACATACCCTATAGATGCTTTAAAGGATTTGGGCTTTTTTTCATTTGTTTTAAAGAAAAATTCATTTAGTAAGACTGTGGCACAGAAGGAAGAAGAAAGAAAAAAAAAGTGGACAGGGCAAAAGTTTGTCCACAGAGACGTCTGGTGCAAGAAAACTGAGTTGATCTGAAATTAGCTAAGGCTGAACACACCACTTTTACAAATGAAATTCAGAACTGTGAGCAAGAACTTTTCCCAGTGAGGCAAACAAGCTGCATTTGCATTTGTTCTAAATTAGTGAGCTAAAGCAGAGAACTATTGAACAGTTTGCCCCGTGTTAAAAAAGCCATTTCAGAAGCCTTTTAAGCTAATCTGAGCAGCTGTATTTCCAGAATCTCCCTTGTGATCACACCTTTTCAGGAAGAAACATTATCTCTAGCCTGAGACCTTTCAAATTTTATGTCTAATTAAAGCAATTTCTATGCTTTATATTTAAAGCAATTTTCTATGCTAAAAAGTGAGATACGGTTATGTGACTTAGACACTGATTAGTGTGCATGTGGAAAGTATTACTTAGGAGAAATATTCCAGAATATTTTATTTTGATGTAGTAGAAAGCCCTCTTCTTCGTCTCCATCAATCAACATGCTAGATACTCTGACATGTTTTTATCACAGTATGGACTTTGTAATGTTAAAATAATCAGTTAGCTGACTATCTGTGAGACTAACCTCTCATAAAACCCTTAAGTTATCCGATGCCTTTAGCCCTCCCCCCAGAATGTGACCCCTTTTACAGCCTATGTGGTGCATGACCAACTTTGCATACTTTTCACCAGTTAAGGAGAACTTACAGAGACTGAAACTGTGCGAAATAAATTTCCATTTGGTGGCATAGTTTTTTGTAACAAAAGAGAGACGGTGCTGAGTGGATAGTCTGAGTGAAACTACAGGAGTATGTAACAATGAGAGAATCTAATCTACTTGGCTGTCAACACTGAACACCACAAGGTCTTTCTAGTTTATACGTATTAATTCGTCTGCAAAGACAGACTGTGAAAATTCTGGATAACTGGATTCTACAAAGTATGTTTCTTAATAAATAGGTTATTGCATTCTCCGCTGTTGAATCAGGTTAAATTTATAGGCTTTTATTTTATTTTACTTCATTTCTTGAGAAAAAGATCTTATCTAATCTGGTAAAAAACATGTTTATCACATGATCTGGCAATATGCTTTTTATATAAGTGCTGTGAAGTAAAACAGTATCTTGATCAAGGGGAAAAACAGAGGCAGTTAACAAAGTTCATCACAGATTTTGACTGAGTACATGGCATACGGTGTGTCAGAACTGGGTATGCAAACAGAGAGAAGGCTTTCAGCATGAAGAAAAGGTAATCATTCAATATGGTTTAGAAATGCCAGTAAACAGTGATACAGTGAAATCTGCATATGACAACAGCTTAGTAAGGACTTAATAGATGAATCAACAACACAATAATAGTTATAAGTCAATGTTTACTAATTATTGCTGATAAATAATGCCTCAAATTATTTAAGATCAACATATATATTAAGAAAGTATTTTTTTTCTTGTTATGAAAATCCACCTGTTGTAATGAGATTAGAACAGCATAACGGAATTGAGTAAAAGCCTTCTAGTGAGATTCCTTAGAATTTGATTTTTTACTAAGAGCTTTTAAACAGTGTAAAAAATATCAATTGTAAAGAAAAAGCATGGGAGCATCCTCCAGTAAATATAACTTTCCATACACATTTTACTCTAGGTATGTACTCAGTCAATAAAAAAGTCTCATTTAAAGTCTCATGTAAAGACTCATGCACTATTGGTTAGTGCCCATTCTTGTATGCCTTTATAACCAGTTAGTCACGGTGAAGGGATGCCAGAACCTTGGCTTCTCACTCACAGTTTTTCAGTCAGAATCCCTGGAACAGAGTTTTAAAATCTAAATGAGGACAGATCACAGAACTTCCAAGTAGCTAAAAAAAATGGGGTAGCCATTCTTCCTCTGGACTGTTTTCCATGCCAAGTGCCCAGCAGTTTTTGCAAGCCTGAAGGTAGTTCTAAATAGAGGTTAGCTGCTAGAGAGACATACTAAAATTAGCAAATCACCTGCTAGTCTGGGGACGACAAACATAAATAGGTAAGTTATCAGTTCTACGTGTTTCATGTGAAATATTTCACATTTTAGTATACAAACAGGAGGAAGAGGCTGTTCTTTATTCCTTCAGAATTTACTTTGTTATAGAAGAGACACCATAGTCTAATCTACACTTGATGGAGTAGGGGTAACATTCAAACTTTCTCTAGAAATGCAGAGTTTGAGTCAAGTACAAAACTATTTCATATTCTTTAAACAAAAGAGAAAATCCCTCCCACTACATGGAGAAAGTGCTTTTGTTCCACCCATGTAGGATTTCCTTTCAGAGTGAAAATACCGTAAGGCTTGCAAGTCTGTGGGAAGTGAAATGAATGTAGCATAAAAGGATCTTTCACTGCAGCTTCAGGGGGAACTTGTCTTCATGGCATAACTGTTCACTGCAGCAACATTTGGTGTTCTCAGGATCTGAGAAATAATATTGGTTCTTGTTTCCTGTGGAAAACTTCTGCAGTCAATGGGAGCATTCCTAGAAGCAGGCACTTGCAAATATGAAAGTCCAGCTCTATGCTTATAAATATATTTTCCCTCAAATATACACTCCGAAGTAAATACTTTTATACAACTTAAAGGACATTTATGAAGAACACTTTCTTTCTGTTTTTATTCTCTTCTACTATTGAAACACGAGCATCTGTCTCTTTTAATTCATTCTGCAATTGCCATGCCTATCTAAGCAAATCCTTTGGAACTGGAAAAATATCTTGCTATAGAGTAATTTTGATATTTTCCCTCTTAGTACCAACTCAGTTCTTTGCTTTAGAGTATAAAATTTCCAGTATAAGACTTTCTATCTTGAACCAATCTTGTACTGAAAATGGACAACACTACCTCTAAAGCCTGGATATGGTTTATGAAAAAGTCAACCAAAGACAATGATCCAAAGATTATCAGAAAAGTAGCCTAAGGGCACGAAGGTATTGATAAATCTGATAGGGTTCTTAAGCTTCAGAAAGAGAATAGTCAGCTGCTTTCAGGGTGCCCAAATAGCAAACTCCCTGCTGACCACGGTACAGGAATTGGCACAGCTGGTAGTATAGGATTAACAAATTATATTGCCAGGGAAGGATTATCAGAAGACTTGATTTTGTTTGATGTCCGATTATCAGTTATTTATAAGAGCACCCAGCAGCATCTCTAAAGTTAAGCATCAGATGCTTTTCCCTTTATGAGGTTTTTGGAGAAGAGTTGATAATGTAGACAAATTTGCTTGCAGTGGAAACTTGGTATACTTCGTTAAGATCTCTTCTTTCATAAAAAGAGAAAACAGATGGAATACATTTTCATAATCTGGAGTATTTTGTGGGAAACAGATAAACAGATAAGCAAAGCTGGGGTCAGAGGTATTATAGATCCTAGATATTTTTCTCCTTTAATACTGTTCTTGTGAAGAAGGTGGATAATCATAGAATCATAGAATACCAGGTTGGAAGGGACCTCAAGGGGCATCTGGTCCAACCTTTCTTAGGAAAAGCACAGTCTAGACAAGAGGGCCCAGCACCCTGTCCAGCTGAATCTTATCCAACAAGTATCCAGTGTTGGGGAATCCAGTATTCTGGACATTTTTTATTTTTCTTTTTTTTTGTATAAAGAAAGTAAAATATTTGCTTGGCAAGGGATAATATACATCAAGTGTCTGCCACTACACAAAAAGCTGAGCCTGGAATTAGAATATACTTGGCTGGCGGAGCTCAAGTCAACAACAATTTTTCTGTCAGCTGCAGTGGGAGCAGAGCAAGGCCAGGGCTGAGTGCTTTTCAGAAACTACTGCAAATATATGTAGCATCTGCTCGCATTTAAGAGTGAAAAACATCTCCTATATGGATAACAGAAAATAGTTGCCTTACCAAAACCCATCCATGTAATTATTTGGATCCATTACATTTTTTTAATATAAAAATGTATGCTAAAAGTAAAATGCAGGAGTTGCAAAGTCATATACATTCAAAACTCAGGAAATACCATAATTAAAGGTTGGGGTTTTTTGATTTAGCCCCTGTCCACCTAAATACCATGAAAGAGTCTTTACTTGTATGGATTAAATAGTTTTCCATCACTTCTTTCAGTGTATAAGAGAGCATGAGGAAACTGGTCTGCTCTAGAGGTGCAGTAAAGGGAAATATGTTTGTTTCTGTTCATTTGTACTTAAAATAAAGAAGGAAGTGAAAAAAGAAGAGCTAGTTTTATGGTTTTGGCTGAATGTTGCCCTAAAGAAATTAAAATAAAACATACTTTAGCTGAAGTTAGTCTAGTCTAGAAAGTATCTTTTTTATAGGTAGAAATTAATTCCTCCTTTTCATTCTTTCTGAATTTTCAGCTTAAGGTGAGATTTTCAGAACTGCTGAACACTCAACATCTTCAAACGAAGCCAATAGGAGCTGTGTTTTAAATTAAAAATCAAATATTTGCACGATACTTAGCTTCTTTGATGACAAATGTCACAAAAATACATCATGAGAAAATGAACAATACTGTTCTCAGAACGCGGTGTAGATGAGGCTTAAAAATTCCTACACAGAATCATCTGGCTCAACTTTAGACACTGACTTATTGCAATAAAAACTGGGGTGTGAAATTACAGTCTGAGAGCTCCTTTCCAGTAATTGTCCTGATGCTTAGACTTATCCCACAGTAAACGGATTAGTTTGTCATCCTTTTACTGAAAAATAAATTTAATCTTAATTCTTGTGTGCTGTATGGTAAAGGCATACATGTGGGTAGTTTTCAAAGACTGATTGATGATCTATAAATTTCACAGTTTAACTTACTTCAGAGTAATTTCTTTGTGGACCCATAGCCTTCCATGACCTTCTGCTCTGTAAATCTACTAAATACAGATGATTTCTTGTACCCACTTGTCTGCAGCTAAATCCTCTTGTCTAGAATTCTCTTCCTTATAAGTCAAAGAAGTGTCTGCAGTCCCAAGTCTCTATAATACCACTGCCAGTCTTTTAATGCTTTTGAAGGTTACAAACACTTCAAATCCCACCTCAAACAAAATGTTAGTCTCTGTATCATGCAAATATCAAATTTAGGGTTATGCTTTCCACAAACAGGCCACAGTTCTCTATCCTGTTCCTTATGTTCTGAAGTTCTTCACTTCTTTCCCTGCTGTCGCTGATTTTCTCTGTCCAGCCTCCTCGCTGCTGGCAGAACCTTCAGCACTCCATCTGGGACCAGATGATTCCTGTATCTTTATCACATTGATTTGCCATCTGTTCACAAGTCTCATTGGAAATCCTATCTTTGACTTCCAATCTCCCTTTCCTCCACTTTGTAACAGTTTTATTCAGTTCCATAGAGTATTTCAAATTCAGTTCATGAAAAAGACAATAGAAGGCTTTCACATGGTATTTACTGATGTTGGTTAAAGCTAAGAATTTTCATATATGTCTGTGTCGTGATTTCAGTTGGGATAGAATTAACTTTTTTATTAGCAGCTGGTATAGTGCTATTTTTGGATTTGGGATGAGAAATACTTTTGATAGCTCTCTGCTAAGCCGTCAAGGCCTTTTCTGCCCCTCACACCACCCAGCCAACGAGCAGGCTGGGAGGGCACAAGAAGTTGGGGGGGTACACAGCCAGGACAGCTGACCCCAACTGACCAAAGGAATATTCCATACCTTGTGATGTCATGCTCAGCATATAAAGCTGGGGGAAGAAGGAAGGGGGGAGGCGTTCAGAGTGATGGCATTTGTCTTCCCAAGTAACTGTTACACATGATGGAGCCCTGCTTTCCTGGAGGTGGCGGGACATTTGCCTGCTGATGAGAAGCAGTGAATGATTTTCTTGTTTTGCTTTGCTTGCATATGCAGATTTTGCTCTACGTATTAAACCGTCTATCTCAACTCATGAGGTTTTTTCTCACTTTTACTCTTCCAGTTCTCTCCCCCATCCAAACTGGGGGGAGTGAGCGAGCGTCTACATGGTTCCAGTTGCCAGTTGGGCTTAAACTATGACAGTCTGCAATTTCTTTTAAAAAATCAAATTAAAGCATTTAAAAATAATGTAATAAATAAAGCAAATAAATGGAAAGTTGATGCTTGTTTGCTGACTTCAACTTTCAATTAGATGAGTAGGGCATAAGACATCATAATCACTTTATCCAGGCAATGTGTAATTCCACTGATGAATATTAAGGACATTATCCTAAGTCAGTAAATCAATAGTTAATTTTGTGCATTCCAATGTCTTTGACTCAACTGGACTTATTAGAGCATAAAGGAGTACACCCCATAATGACTAAGTTTTCAGTCTGTGTACTGCTATATCCACTAGCTCTGCAGTACAAGGGAGAGGAGGGAGTTATTTCACTAGATCTTTAAAAAATAATTTTATTGAGGGACTATGAAGACACTGTTCATTTTTTTAACTAAATATAGGTAGAAGATGAAATATATCAGGGATGGCAAGACAAATCTTCAGGGCAGCACAGTGAGTTGTATTAGCAGTAGTATTTTGCAGAAGTACTGCTACGGTTGCTCGTTTCTTAAGTGAACTCCAGCTGCTGTATAGCTCTTTTCTGGGATGTGTAATTGGTAATCTGAAGCTGATTTGTCAAACAGCACATTCACAGTTTCAGCACAGGGATTCGCTCAGGGTAGTCAATGAATAAGTTTAAGTCACATACAACTCAACTTGAATTTATGTGACCTGGGAACTGTTAAGAGCTTTTTGCTTGTTATGTACTGGGTGCCATTCATGGTATGTGGTTTGACCTTTAGTTAAACTGAGGTACTGTTTCAGACCAATTTCAGTGGCAGAGCTTGTTTGCTTTGTTGTGACCTTAGAGAATTCCCACTCTCACAGAAATCTCGAAATTTTTCATTGATGCAGGCCTATCTAGTCTTTATTCTCATTTCAAGTGTCAGACCACCTGCTGTCATCATCTAGGAGGTAGAGCCTCCTGAAGCTCAGTTACTTCATCATACCTTGAGCATCTCTGGATGTTCTAAAATAAATTATAAATTTTTGAGGTGGTACTTTTTCTTCTCCCTACTTAGCAGAAAGTACAGGAGATTCTGTTTTCAGTGGAAATTAAGGGTGGATGACAAAATGAGAAAATTATCTTAGGTAGTCCAAAAGACCTGACTAGTTTCTTTTTGGGTAATATAAACTCTTAACAGTTAACTACTACTTCGTACCTTAGTTCTTAATGTCAGAGTTCCTTCCAATTAATCCAATTTATGTAATGATCTAAACTACTTGTGAGTTATGCTCTTGAAATAATCCGTGGAACAGACTTGTCTGTCAACTCTGTATATATTTTCTGTTAAAAAAAAAAAATATTTAATAGTACTCTCTCTCCATCTTTCACATAAACCTTCCCTCCAACCCAAAATTTAAGTTCCTAAAAGACCTGAATTACTGAATTTCACCTTGTTATGAGTCCTTTTTTTCTGCCGCTTTAAAAACAGAAACCAAATTTTAGGTTCAAATTGACGGTATCTTCTGTATTGTATTGGAGAGCTTATTTCCATAACATTAAATTTTATTGAAAGGGAAATAATTGTGTTTTAAATCAAGTAGTGATAGAAAGCTGACCATAAGGAGAATATGGGATTGCAAAAAACACGCTATCATGCAACTATAACTTTATGCCCTGGTTTCAGTTGGGATAGAGTTAATTTTCTTCCTAGTAGCTGCTGTGCCTTGGATTTAGTATGAGAATAATGTTGATAACACATATTGTTTTAGTTGTTGCTATGTAATGTTTATATTAAGTCAAGGACATTTTCAGCTTCCCATAGAAGATAAGAGGGAGCATAGACAGGACAAGCTGGCCAAAGGGGTATTCCATACCATAGACATCATGCTCAGTATGTAAAAGGAGGCTGGCCAGGGGGCAGGAATCCGAAGTCACTGCTCAGGATGGGCTGGACAATCAATCATCAGGTGTTGAGCAATTGTATTGCATCACTCATTTGGTATATTCTTTTATCATTATTGTTATTATTATCTTCTGTTCCATTAGTGAAAGATTAAACTGTTGTATTAAACTGTCTTTATCTCAACCAATGAGGTTTATTTTTTTCCTGATTTTCCTCCACTATCCCACTGAGGGGTGGGGGAACCGAGTGAACAGCTGCATGGTCCTGGTTGCCAGTTACAGTTAAACCATGACATTTTACCTACAATTTATATTTTTTAATTTACTGTGTGTTAAGTACACATAAATAATAGCTTCCAGAAACAAAACTCTGAAGAAACATCTATTACAATTTCCTGCATGGATATCGATATACACTAAAGTGTCAGGATTTGCATTATATTTTGACATACAGAACAGTACAAGCAAAAAATGAAGTCAGAGCTACTGTGAAGCTAAAATTACTTTTTTTTTCCTTAATGCAAATACCCCAAAATAGTGTTATATATTATATAGGCTATATGTTCTATCTGATCTTATAAAAATACTTACGAGCAACATCTCAACTTTATACAACACTTTGAATTAACTATTTTAACTTTTTTTAGAAGATTTTGCAAATTAGTTTAGGTAAATCCTGCCTTATCATTAGCACAGCCAGAGGCTAATATTCGATTTTATGGGTTTTTTTCACTTACTGTTTACTAGCTTTTTTTGTCAACTATTTAACTGTTTTATCATTTAGTTTTATTCTATTTTTATTCATTACTTACACAGTGAATGTAGGAAGTTTCACTCCTTTTCTTTTCCTCAGTTACTGAGGACTGCACCTCTTTCTTTTGCAGTGAAACACTGCAGCCTTTCAACCCATCTCATGCTTCTCTCAGTCTATTATTTTGATCTATCAGTTTGACTGAACAATTGAGTTATTTCTACATGCATGTAAATCCAAGACTTCACACTGTTTTACATAGGACTGGCCAAATGTTTCTTACTACAGTGAAAATAAAATCACTTAGACCTTAATCAGGAATGTTTCATACTTAAGAAAAAAATAAAAGAATATAATTGATTTATGAAGGGCAACTATTGTCAGACCAACTGCGGTGGCTTGACCCTGGCTGGATGCCAGGTGCCCACCAAAGCTGCTCTATCACTCCCCTCCTCAGCTGGACAGGGGAGAGAAAACAGAACTAAAGGCTTATGGGTCGAGATAAGTACAAGGAGATCACTCAGCAATTACCATCACAGGCAAAACAGACTCCACTTGGGAAAAATTAATTTCATTTATTACCAATCAAATTAGAGTAGGGTAATGAGAAATAAAAACTAAATCTTAAAACATCTTCCCCCCACTGCTCCCTTCTTCCTGGGCTCAACTTCACTCCCAATTTTCTCTACTTCCTCCCCCAAAGCAGCGCAGGGGGATGGGGAGTGAGGGTTGTGGTCAGTTCATCACACGTTTTTTCTGCCACTCCTTCCTCCTCAGGGACAGACTCCTCACACTCTTCCCCTGCTCCAGCGTGGGGTCCCTCCCACGGGAGACAGGCCTCCACAAACTTCTCCAATGTGAGTCCTTCCCACAGAGACTGCAGATCTTCACAAACTGCTCCAGCATGGGCCCCCCACAGGGTCACAAGTCCTGCCAGAAAACCTTCTCCAGAGTGGTCTCCTCTCTCCATGGGGTCACAGGTCCTGCCAGGAGCCTGCTCCAGCATGGGCTTCCCATGGGATCACAGCCTCCTTCAGGCACATCCACCTGCTCTGGCGTAGGGTCCTCCACAGGCTGCAGGTGCATATCTGCTCTACCATTAACATCCATGGGCTGCAGAGGGACAGCCTGCCTTACCGTGGTCTTCACCACAGGCTACAGGGGAATCTCTGCTCTGGGCCCTGGAGCACCTCCTCCCCATCCTTCTTCACTGACCTTGGTGTCTGCAGAGTTTTTTCTCTCACATATTCTTACTCCTCTCTTCAGCTGCAATTGTGCCCTTGGATTTTTTCCCTCTTCTTAAATGTGTTGTCACAGAGGTGCTACCACTGTCCCTGATGGGCTCAGCCTTGGCCAGAGGTGGGTCCATCTTGGAGATGGCTGGGATTGGCTCTGTCAGACATAGGGGAAGCTTCTAGCAGCTTCTCACAGAAGCCACCCCTGTAGCCCCTCTGCTACCAAAACCTTGCCACGCAAACCCAATAGACCAACTTTCCCAGCATCAATCTCCTTTTTCAATATCTTAAGTTTTTTATAGTCAGGCTACAAAACAAGAAGGCAATTCTAGTTGGGCTGACCGATGACTGAGAATATATAGTATAGGCATCTGTGCTAATAGTATTAGAAGTACTACCAGCTTTTGATTTTTGCCACCCTAGGCAACCTAATGAAGGAAATGTCACCCTAATTAGTTCCTCTTACTCAAGTCTCAGATTAGTTGCAACAGGTAAAATTCTTCTTCCATGATGCTTCTATAGAAAAGCACGTTATAATTTATCACATATTGCTTAAGATAGATGGAAGTTGATATGTTAGTAAGATGACTTTTCTATTTTTTAAAAATAATCTGTTAATTCTGTGTGTCTGGTTGTTACTAGTTAATGCTCTATTTTCTTAACAACGCATGTGGCTAATGAAATGCCCAGGCATCTCACTATATGAACAAATTTTGTAACGGAATAATCAATAGATGTCCCAAATTTTGTCTTAGCAACTCAGACATAGTGGTTTTTGAGTCCTCAGTTATAACCATTTGCTCTTACATTTTGGCAGACAGTCTTGGAGCACTCCACTGTTACAATCTTGAGAATGCAATTGGTGTGTTCCCGCTTCTCTCTATACTTAGTTAAGCGAAACACTTTGTGTTTTTATCCTTCTTGCTGCTGCTCACTATGTGTCTTACATTAGTATTCAAAATACTTTTTGGGTGGGAATTTTATGGTACTGAGAATCTTTATCATAGAGAAACCTTAAAATTCTGAATATGCCACCACCCAGAAAGACAGACTAATCTCTTATGGTTTAGTAGTATATGTTAGAGTAATTTAGAAGCTTTGGTTGTGTCTGAATGAAGAGGACCACATCCCTGGTAGGACTGGTCAATATAAACATCTTACATAAATATTCTACAGACAGATTGTACAAACTAGACTTTTTAAAACATCAGCAGCTGCATCACAAACCCACCTTTTGTGATTTCCTGCTGTCAAATTTAACCAACTTCCTTTTGTAGAACTCTGGTTTGTAGTAGGTCTGGCTGTTATGAAGTTAATTTTCTTCGTAGTAGCCCATATGGTGCTACATTTTGGATTTGTGACCAAAACAGTGTTGATAAGACACTGACATTTTAGCCATTGCTCACACAGAATAAAGGCCTTCTCTTTTTCCTACTGTGCCGCCTCAGTGAGTAGGCTGGGGGTGCACAAGAAGTGACCCAAACTGACCAAAGAGATATTCCATGCTATGTAATGTCATGATCAGTAATAAGAGCAGAGGGTAGGTGGGTTTTGGGAAGGTGGCCATTGCTTGAAAAGTGTCAGCGCATTGGTGTATGCGTGGAAGGTGGTGATTGCCTTTGTATCACTTGATTTATTTTCTTTTCTTTCTTTCTTTCTTCTTCCCCTTTCCTTTGCTTATTAAACTATCTCAACCCACAAGTTTTCTTGCCTTTCTTCTTCTTATTCTCTCCCCCGTCCCATGGAGCGGATAGAGTGAGTGAGTGGCTGTGTGGTGCTTAGTTGACAGCTGGGGTCAACCCATCACACGAGTGTCATTTTTTTGTGCCTATTTTTGCTGATGCATTGTTAAGATAACATTGTTATCTAGTTTTAAGGCTCTATATTATACTACATTACCAACACCAAAGAGGAAGAATATGTATTGCAGGTGTCATTCTGGCAATGCTAATTGTCTCACCTTCACCTAGAAAAATGCATCAAAAGTATTTGAGCCGTTGGACTGCAGAATGGAACTTTTATTAGCATAGGGGTAACCAATTAACTATTCCTGAGCCACCAGAGGGTCTAATATGACTGACAGTGGCTTGTGCTGCTGTATAGTAGCTCTTCCGTGACTGGAACTCTCAGGTGTAGTAGAAAATTGGAGCCTTCTTAAGCTGACGTAGTTGTGTCACTCAGTTGTGTACTTCACCTATCCTGATCTCATCCCACAATCCAATTGCTTAATGCCACCTACTGCCTGGAGACCCAAGGTAAAGGCAATTAGAGTGTACATTGGAATACTTTCTCACATTAAGATCTTTGGTCCTTGACTTGTATAATAAGGCTACTGTAATATATCTTTGGAAGAAAATTGTATTTGATGGAGAAATTATGAAACTCTTGAGATCTCCATCTGTTTTTAAGTCTTCCTTTATTACACCTCAGTTGCTCCCCATCCCCCAGCTTATTACCTTTTAGAGAAGGAGGAGGAGGAGAAGACCCTTTAAATGTGAAAAATTCATTCTCTAGGGGATTGTTATCTCATTATCTGTTCTTTTAAAGCTGCTCTGGCTGAAGAAGAGGAAGAAATGGATCTTCTGCTCTTTTTATGAATATATGTTAATTCATTAATTCTCTTTACATCCATCATGGAGGAATCTTGGTGTATAAAATGGCAGCATTTGATGTGGAAGAAATACAGTACTCTTTGATACTGAACACAATAGAAAGGACATTGCATGTGGAATAATATAGTTGCATATAAACTGAATAATACAATCACTTAGTGAGCGAGTCTTTTATGTCCCTTTCAGGATTCAACTTAAAAGATGATCTACATGAAAGTTATTTGAGAAACTTATATCAGAAATTTTAGTTGAAGTAAATATACGATAGAGAAGAATAGCGAAGGAGGAAATATAAATATTGAATAGCAATGCATTATTATTACTACAGCAAAATAAAACTACTAGCAATTCCCTATTTCTTGTGTTAAAAATACTCTCATACCAGCTTTTCAATTTAGCAGAGCCCATTCTGTATTCATTTTCCTCTTTTTTTGAGCACAAAATTATGTTACTATCAAAAATGCCAAAAAACAGTCTTCTAATGAAAAAAATACTGAATATTTTTTATCTCTGCATTAACTAACATCAAAATGAACACTTCAGTGTGAACGCTTACTGTAATGTTGACAACATAAGTGAACTGTGTTGAGAAAGACATTGAGGTCTGAAAAAGATCAAATCGAAGGTCTAAAATGACACTTTGCCATTTAGTTTCTACAGCATTTATTTTCTGTAGTTAGTAACAGCATCTAATCCATAGGTTAGATTTTTTTAATGTCAGGCTTTCTCTGAAACAGTGAGTCTGCACGGATCTCACTGATTTGCTGTGTCACAGCCCATTTAAAACAAAATGGCATAGGTCTATGACAAAGAAGATGAGAAATGTATAGGTACTGCAGGAAAAAAACAAACACAAATTAATCAAGAAAACAAAAGCATGAAAGACATATGAAGAAAAATCTAAAACGGTGTTAAAAATTGCAGGGAGCTACCATTCTTTGTCAGGTTTAATTTTTCCCAAATTAAAAAGTCCCCCTGGATCAATATTACAGCTCATTCAGTAAAGCTTAGCAGACATTCTTGGTGGAACAATATGTTTATTTTATAAAGAACGCATAATTTTGTCCATTTCTGATATCTTATATTTTGGGAAGGATGTTGCTTAAACTTTTGCATATACAGCTTCATTTCGTCAGTCTCGGTTAAAGCATCAGCTGTAGTTAGGAAAAATAACAGGAATACCTGCATATATAATACAAGCTCATGGAGAATAGGACAGTACATGCCTTGTGAGCATAAAATTTATTTCTGGAATGCTCTCTAACTTGATTTTAAGATGGCAT
>VWZL01001979.1:542030-682284 GCA_013396915.1 Stercorarius parasiticus
TATATAAAAAAATATATAATATAAATATATATAATATATAAAATATAAAAAAAGATATACAATACATAAAGTGTTCTAACTGTGAAAAGAAGAAATGGCTCTGGAAATCAGAGCAGAGAATTTGAAAAGATTCTCTTGAAGGGTGTAACTTCTGTTCAAGTTTATTAAGCCGTGGTAGCTGCAGGTTACCATGAGGATTTGCCAGAAAGAAGTGCAATTTCTTTATGCATGTACTAAAAAACAAAAGAAAACAAAACACCAAACCAAAAAGACAAAACAACAAAAAAGTCAATCAAACAAAACCCCTCAGACCGCTCAGACACTTCTGGGCTTCTGGGGTGGGATTCAGCTGGAAATGCAGACACCTAAACATGGGTGTCTGCTTCAGTACTAATGCAGCCTAGCTGTACATTCAGTGATACCCACAGGGTTATTCAGTTCACCCAAAGTGGACATCTACAAGACGGGCAGCTGAATAACTCTCTGTGTTGTGGTGACTGCATGAGCAAGGACTCTAGCATCTTTGGCGGGTGCTTAGATGCTTAGCTCATATATAANCATTATGTGTCCAGTATGAGAGCTTGAAATATTAATTACAGTCTACTGGTAAAAAAATATGCATTTCCAACAGCATCCAAAGGCAAGAATAAAAGTGTCACAAGCTCTGTGGTCTCCATATCAAGCATTTAGTTTTGTCCAAGGTGTTTACTAGTTCTTGAAGCATATTTACAAAAAAANACTAAAAAACAAAAGAAAACAAAACACCAAACCAAAAAGACAAAACAACAAAAAAGTCAATCAAACAAAACCCCTCAGACCGCTCAGACACTTCTGGGCTTCTGGGGTGGGATTCAGCTGGAAATGCAGACACCTAAACATGGGTGTCTGCTTCAGTACTAATGCAGCCTAGCTGTACATTCAGTGATACCCACAGGGTTATTCAGTTCACCCAAAGTGGACATCTACAAGACGGGCAGCTGAATAACTCTCTGTGTTGTGGTGACTGCATGAGCAAGGACTCTAGCATCTTTGGCGGGTGCTTAGATGCTTAGCTCATATATAAACACCTGTATTTAGGCATTTTAATATTAATGTGAATTCTACACCTTGCTTTAACATTGTATTAGTTTAATATTCTCACAAACATGCTGGGAGAAAATAGAAAAAGGAAAAAAGCGCCATCCTTCCATTTTTAACCACCCTGAATTTCTCTGCTAATCTGAATGTTTCTTAAGGACAATTTTCATACTGTATAGTCTCACTGTCCCTGTTGAGTACGTTGAAAACAAATTGGTTCCTGACAGATTCCTGGAGGGAGTGACACAGAACACGGGCCACCTCTGGTGCCGAACTTTACACAATGTGAATGTCTTCTTCTTTCCTCCCATGAAGGAATCAGTTGATAGAATGCTTTTATTTCTGAGAAGAAAGAAGTTATTGTTTCAGGAACTAATATAGCTGAAGAATTTTGAAAATAAATGGTGAAGTACTTAAGGCATTTTGGGGGATATGATACTTTTTAAGCCCCTTTGAAGCCAATGTCATTGGTGTAAATGAGTATTCCTGTCACTTATAATGAGGCCATAAACACACCTAGTTGAAAATATTCTGCTCCTTTTGAATTCCCTAAATAACCATGTTGACTCAATAACCGCTTTTAAATGATAAAAACATTTCTTTTTCCCATTGCCTATATCATTACAAATAAACAAAAAACCAGTGACTGTAAAGCATGATCATAAAACTCTTGACAGGTGTATGGACTAAGTGGAGGTTTAGAACTAGCAATAGTATTGCTTTAGATTTCAGGAAGAAAACATAGCAATCATTTCGATTTAAAAAATATTCTCTACTAACCAGATGTAGATCAACACATGTAGAATTGTGTTCACAAGCGTTCATTATGCAGTCATCAATGTCCTGGTCACATTTCAGTCCTGCATATCCTGGGTTGCACAAACAATAGAAGCCATCGACAACTGTAACAGAGATAGCATTTTAATATTAAGAGTGTTTTAGAATAACAGCTGAATGTAGTAATATTAAGTAAGCTGCAGTTATGACTAGTATCTGGAAAAGATTTGGACTGGCTTTACCTAAAAGATGTGGACATGTTAAAAAATCAAAATAAATGAAATGCAATATCTCAAAACACCTTTTTAATATGAAAGCAGATTCCTGTACTGCATTTTACTTAAACAATTCAAATATTTTGATGAAAGAATTATAAATCAATGACTCATTATTAGCTTCTGAGAAAGTGATGGCCTGTTGTAAGTTAACGGAGTAATTTTCCATCACGAAACTGTACACAGAGTGCATAAGATTTTATCTTTCATATTGTGCCTAAAGGAGATGAAACAGTTAAATGTTGTTTGGTTTGCTGGCTTTTGGGGTTTTTTGCTAAGGAATGCCTTATGTTATACCATTATATTAAAGGAAAACTTGCTTGAGTTTTATTTGGCAGCTCAACCTATGATGTATTTCCATGCTTCATTTTTAAACAAGCTAATAATAAGAATCTTCTCCCTTTTTCATCATTAATTTCATCATTAAAGAGGAATCTTTAGAGTGCTATGCCCATATGAGGAACTTGTGACAGCAATAATTGCACTTCTTGCAGGCCTGTATTTATTCTAACCTTAAAGAGGTCCCTGGATTCTTCATTATTTCTGAGGTTTACCATGGAATCTATTCTGCCATTGTGTCTGTACACATAGCTGCTATTGCATTCATTAAATATTTTAAGTCCTTCAGAGCAGGAGCATTATTCAACTGCAGAGAGCTTCCTAGCTTCCTCAGGATTCTAGCTTTCTACAGCCAGTGCACATCATAGTGCAGAGCAACTGAGATGTCCACATGATACAACTGAAGTCCAGAAGCACCACAAAGGCAAGTTCTCCCCGAAAGATCTGGCACTTTGTGAGCATGAAGAACTTTACTGGAGCTCATCTAAATCTCAGTTCAAAAATATCTCTGAAACAATGTTGACTATATAGAAAACATCTGTAAAGTTGTTAGGAAATAGCCTTTACTAGATAAAATATGTATGAAGCCACTCACCTTATCCCCATGTATGGCAAGATAGAATTCTTAGAGCTTGTTGAAACTGGGTTTTGGGGGTTTTATTGCTTTTTTTTTTTTTTTTTAGACTTGGAGAGTTTTAGGCAGTGATATATTTAGCAATTTGGGGTAAGATGTCATCCGAAACTATTAAGTTGATTAGATTTTCTGCAAATTTGTGTAAAAATTTTGAATTTCAGGGAAATTCTCAAGTCGTCATTCTCATTTTAAAAAGGATGTGGGGAAAAAGGAGAGAGATGTAGCAGAAGAAAAACATGGTTTCTCAGTGCTTAAAGAGTGGGACCTATAAGAAAAAGTTGAGTCAGATGGGCTTGCTTTGTATTAGTCCCTTCAGGGAAGGGTTAATAGTTAGAGGGCTGTATAACAATAACTTCAAGGGCAGTTGCACAAACGACAGAACTGAATTCCTCTTAGTAGTGTTAGATGACATAATAAGGGACAATGGCCAAAAGTTAAAATTTAGGAGATTCAGATGGGGTTGGGAGGCGAGGGAAACACTACAGAAGTAGTGCATCAGTGGAAAATGCTGTCACAAAGAGCTTGTGGAATTTCTGTCCATTCTTAGAGGCTGTCACAGACTTGCTAGAAAAATCCCTGACCTGTTCTAGCACTGTTGATTGTCCAGCTTCATGTGGGTTTGACTACATGACCACCAGATAGCATTCTGGTTTCCCGCCAGCATTATAAGATTCTCTGAAAATTACCACTTTGACTTTTTTTTTTTACTAAATATAGTAAGTGTCTGACAGGTGGTAATAGCCCCATAAAACTTTCCCGTAAGTACTCCATACATAATGGGTGCTACTAAACTTAGCTTGCCAATCCAGACAGAATGTGGTAGAGTAATTCATGATCAAGTTGCTTCTAAAACCTTTAAGTATATCTATCAGTGAAAGTGTAAGTTACAGAGTTATGTGACAGAAGGCACTTAATAGTAAACAAACACTCCATTTTGCATCACTTTGATATTTAATGCAGTTTTTGTACTCGTTAGAATTATGACATACACTGCCGAACTACTCCATGAGCTCCTTTTCAGCACCTGAATATTCTCTCATCAAATGCACAATGTAAGATGTGTTTGGCTAATTTAGGTATCAAAGGAGACAGCACAAATCTCATTAAAATTTCTCATTAGCTGCAGTTCTGACCCTCTGAACACACAAACCCCAGTGCCAGGAGCTGAGGCATTTGGCAAAAATAATCCTCCTGGTACTGGCTGTAGAGCTTCAGACAAGCTAAATTTCAGTAAATTATCCACTGTTCTCCCCAGAGCAGCTCAGTAGCTACAGATGCTTCAACAGAAAGACTGCTCTACATTAAAGTGAGTAACCAGACTGAACTCACTGTCATAGCAGTATCCATGGAGGCAAGGGTTAGAACTGCACTCATTGACATTGATCTCACAACGTGGACCTGCAAAGCCCTTCACACACTGGCACTGGAATCCAAGGGGAAAAACGTCCAAATTTATTTCTTCTATGCACACAGCTCCATTCTCACAGGGATTGCTGGCCTCACAAGGCCTAAACTCACAGTTCAAACCTGAAAAGGAAAATGGCAAAGCTGTCAGTGTTTAACTAATGAACATATCCCTGCAGCTGCTGCCTATTATGAGCTGTATTTTCTTTGTATCCCTGGTTAAAATGGAGTTGGAACGTCTCAGAGGTACATACATGTGTATTACCATGCAGAAACATGTATTTGCTTTGTAGAATTACAAACAAAAAAAGACAATTTTATCTGTTCTGTTTACATAATGACATTGCATTTTAAAATCATAATAGCTTTCTCAATATATTTTATAGTTTTTCTGTTTACCTTATCCTCTAAAATGGCTCAAAAAGTGTATTTAAAAATAATTAATGAATTTTGTTTTGAAGCTTCCTGTTATTTCTTCCTGATATCTTGTCACAGCTACCATATGAGCTGTTTATACGTTAACCCATAAACCTGAACATGAGTGAAATGCAAGTAACCTCGTATAATTGTTCTGCTTGCAATTTGTGACAACAAACAAATGATTTTACTGAAATTATGTATGTATTTAATAATGATTGACTACCTTCATGATTTATAAAAGTTCCATATAATAGAAAATCCCACACAGTCCCTCTACTCTTTCCTATCAAACACTCTAGTGTAGAACAGATTATGTACGTTTATCTGGGCTAATCAAGGAACTGTGTGATGGTGATCTTGGGTTGCATATGCCATCATCTAAATCTTCAATTTGCAATAAATAGATCAAAAAGGATTAAAAGGCCCTTTAAAGTGAGTCTTAATTTGTTAGAACGTAAGCAAGACTGATTCATGTTTTCCAGTAGCGAAACTCAAAATGATGAGGGCAGACAGAACAGAGATCAAATGAGTCTGGGTTTGTAAAGCTGCCTCCCTTTTCCCTCAGTGTTGCTGAAGGCAAGTCTGTTCTTTCAGGCTTAGTTTCAGACAGAGCTCAGTGGCTTTTTGGGCTGCAACAACCTGTGCACAAGCCCCTCTGAGTCCCTTTGAAGCCCATCTACCTTTCTGTGACTGCTGAGACTGGGCTGTGTTTATGCTATGCTTTCTGGCCGAGCTGCCCAGGGTTTGCTGTACCCCAGGCCCTCTGCCCGCTTCCCTAGTGTCCTTGCCCCAGCTCTGATTGCCCAGCCATCCCTTCCTGGAGCAGCTTCTTCCTGCCCCAACCACCTCCCTCTTCCTTAGACAGGCTGTAACCTTAACCCAATGATGGGCAATGTGACACTACAACATAAAGCACCTGGATAGTCATGTAACAAAATTCAAATCCATACAGTTATGTTGTGGTGGGTTGACCTTGGCTGGCTGCCAGATGCTCACCCAGCTGCTCTCTCACTCCCCCTCACCAAGGCAGGCGGAGAAAATAAGAGATAAAGATAGGGATACCTCTTCCAATTACTGTCACAGGCAAAACAGACTTGACTTGAGGAAAACTGATCGAATTCATTGCCAGTTAAAAATAGAATAGGATGGTGAGAAACAAACTCAAAACACCTTCCTCCATCTCCCTCTTCTTCCTAGGCTCAACTTCACTCCTTCCCTCCAGACTCCTCTACCTCCTCCCCACCCCTGAGCAGCACAGGCAGATGGGGAATGGGGGTTGTGGTCAGTCCGTAACATCTCCTCTCTGCCCCTCCTTCCTCCTCACACTTTTCCCCTGCTCCAGTGCTGATTACCCCACAGGCCACAGTTTCTACCAGGAGCCTGCTCCACCATGGTGTTCTCTAGGGGCTGCAGGGGCATTTCTGCTCTGGTGCCTGGAGCACCTCCTCCCCCTCCTCCTTCTCTCACTTTGGTGCTTGCAGGGTGGTTTCTCGCACTTTTTTCCTCATGATTCACTGACTGTGCCCTTTTTTATACACATTTACCCCGAGGTACCCCCACCGTGGCTGTGGGGCTCAGCCGTGCCCTGTGGTGAGTTGGTGTGAGATGGCTGGAACCGGCTGGAACTGCTGGAACTGGCTGCGTTCAGCTTGGTGCAGCCCCATCCTCTCCTCACAGAGGCCACCCTGCAGCACCCTCCACCAGTGCCTGGGCACAGGCACCCCCTACATGAGATAAGCCATGCTTGTGAGATGGATAACAGTACTGAGAATTTTCAATTTCTTTTCAGGATCAAAATTTCAGACAGGAATTCCTCACAAAGCATCAACCAGTGTTACAGGTCACATGTAGTATAAGGCAGCTTTAAGTTTGTAGACCAGTTGCTAATTAACAGAACTGACAATTCATACAGTTTTTTGGGATATAATTTTGGGGGAAATGAATAAGTTGAGTGATTAGCTTATTCTGGAGGAATATATTGAATATTTATTATGGTTTCAGAATAGCAAGACTTTAACTCTAGCATCGTGGTTGAGATCCAGCTACAGTGCCGCTTAGTGCCATTCTGTGACTTGTTTGAAAGTTTAACATTTCTTAAACTTGTAGGGTCTGGTGAAAGGATGAAAAACACTCATTGGATAATTTCAATATTAAGGTGTCCATAAGATTGTATGTTATTTAACTTTAGCTTGGGAAATGAACTTTTGTATTTACAGAGATATGTTTTCGGATTTGGGCTCTGCTATAAAAGAGTATGGTCAGGCACACAGTTATTATACACTTAATATTGGCTGCAAGCAGCTGAACCTGTTGTATCTCCTCCTTTGCTTGCACTGTCATTATAGACCACATTTTGTTGGTCTACACACTAGCTGCCTTCCTTTGTTTTACAGTAACTGTTAATCACATACAGGCCTTCTTCATTAAAATGAAACACGCAGATGAGCAGGTTCCTTACTGTAGGAGAGCTGGTTCCTTACAGTGTCATGGTTTGGGCTGAGCTGGTCACTAAAGCAAATGACAGATGCTCTCTTTTACCTCTCTCCCCTTCAGAGAAGAGAGAGCATCTCCCTCAAACTAGGACAGAGTCACCTAAGGGCTGAATTCTTAAGGCTTCTCATAGCAAAAGCAACAAGTAGGAACAGAATTGAAGTAAAAAAACCCAACCACCCTCTGACTCCAGTAGTCATGCTGATAGAGGAGAAAAAGAAGAGAACAAGTTGTTCCCTGTCTTTATGTCACCAATAATCTCTCTGGTGCTGGGTGACCCTGCCATAGGCAGCCGACAGTCTCAGATCTGGAATTCATGAATTGCATAGAAAAAGCTGCCATATGGCACATTGAGATTTTGCCCTGAAGTTTTTATCTTTATATCACAACAGCTTGACGTGGCTGACAACCCTGCTGATTCCTAAAGTGGAGTTCACACCCACGCTAATGAGCTTAACACATGGCTGACAGTCATAAGTGGAACTGTCAGATGATCTAGTAATACAGTACTTGTTTTTCTGCTGTGTTGATGGAAGAACCTTTAAAGAGATTTGCCCATCCTCTTACATGCCAAGTGCTTGTGGGGGTAGGCATTTCTGTTAGATAAAGGAAAAGTCATGCCACACTGCATCAGTTTTCCCCTACTGTAGTATTCTTCTCCAACGCTAGGCACCACCACTTTTTAGATGAGAGAATAACACAATTTTGTCCACCATTGCTTCATTGTAGTGGTGCTGGTGAGGTTGTATGCGTGAGACTCAAACAGTTTACGTGCCCCTCTGGATGAAACTGACTCTTCCTCACCTGTTGACACGGCTCAATACTTATTCCATAAGTGAACCTCTGTAGGTGAAGAGAAAGTCTCCTTCAAGTTGTCAGGAGTAATCATCTTCCAGCCTCCACTGTCGTAGAATCTCTGTCCCCCCATGCCTGAGTGTATCTTCTATCTGTCCTTTCCCTCTCCTCCAATCCAGCTCCTGTGGGTAACAGGTTTTTATCCCTTCAGGGTCTCTAAGAAAATACTCTTCATCTTCCATTTTGTCATCACTGACACTGTGTAGCCTGTTCTTTCTCCTCAGCTCTTTCCCCTGGCAGCATGGCAACTTGACCAGGATGTATATCTGGCTGGTAAGGAGCTCATGCAGCTTCCTCCCATGCTGTACTGCAAGCAGGAGCATGGGTTTAGATTCTTGCTCAAGGTAGCTCCCTAGAAGTGTATAAAGTCCAAGTGAAGTTTGTACTGATTTGAAATTACACTAAAAGTGTTCCCTGATCAAAAAAAAAGACTCTTTGAGGGATTAGCAGAAAAATAAATAACTGCTTTTGTTCTATCTGTAGTAAAGCAAAACAGCACGAAGCAAAATGTATTTACATTATCCTGACACTTATAAAGAATGGTAAATTAAAATCTGGTCATAAAGTTGATGACCTGGGTTAACAGTCTTATTTACCAAATGAGGCCCAAACATGTGGTATAATATTAATTGCTAGTAGTATTCTAAACAGTTTTTTCAGTGCCCTCTTTCAAGCAACCTCCATCACTCTTTAATTAGAAATGCAACCTCTTTTTCCTACCACCCAGCTTTCCCGCATATCACTGCATAGAAAATCTTTTTCTGCTACTGACAGAAATGGCAAAGATTTCATTCATATTCAAACTAGAAGACTGGGAAAACAAAAAGACATGAAAGTAATAAGACTGTCTCCTACCCACTCAGTCCCTTTCCCTGAATCAATTAATTTTTAACCATCAGTGTTGAGAATTAATAATTTAAAAGACCATTTCCTCACTCAGAGGATCACAACTGTTTATATTATTTTAATACGATTCTGAAAATAATTTGTTATTAAATAATTGATTATTAATGCTAATCAATATAAGTAGAAAAAAAAAAAACAAGAAAAGAAAGTTGGCTGATTTAAAGTAGAATTTTTTTGAAAAATGCATATCCACACAAAGATTAAAGTTGGATAGTAATAGGCAATGGTGGTTACATGTTAGTACAATGCATGCACTGCTGCTGTTGCTCTTGTATCTGCATTTTTACAAAACTGTATAGGTATGATTAAAGCTATTTGGATAAATCAAGCAGCAAACAGATTATAGGTGAAAAAATGTTTATTAAGTAGATTAATCAGAATTCAGAATTCATATCTTCTGCATTTTCTTTCATAAAATATTTGTTAGAGAAATTTTGTGAAAGTATATAAATATTAAATGTTTAACTGTAGCTGATTAATTTGAATACATCTATTTTTTACTAAATATAGCAAGGTTCTCACTTGATCTGGTAAGTTTCTGAAATAGTCTGGTTGTTGACAGAAAGGAATGGTTTGCCAGGGAAACTGTTTATAAACCATCTTCTCCCACTGACATATCAGGATTCTTAAATTGCCCATCGCAGAGTAAAAAGGTAATACTCATTAAACATAGTTAGCAGACAAAAAAGAGAAAGAAAGTACGCCCAACAGATCAAATGTGAAAACATCGAACACAGAAGTTCATTAATGAATTAATAAGTTCAGCACATCTTTCCAACCATGCGTATTTCCATTAGGCAAGTTTAACCTTTTTGCTTGTTTAATTCTTGGCTATATTTTATTGATTACAAAAATAGATTGTCTTTACTTTGCTAGACAATTAAAGGCCTGTCTATCAGAATAAACATGAACAAACCCCCAAAGAATATGCACAAATGATTAAATTACACAGTCAGTTGAAGGACAATTTTCTTTTCAGTGGCACAATATATTGGATTAAATATTATACTTCTCTATATATAGAAGCATATGCTCATAACATATACTACACTTCTCTATTAGCATACAATATATATCAAATAATGAATAATTTATTTGGAAACTCCTCTTTGTGTGTTTAGGAATAAGAAGCATATTGCATATTCAGAAATGTCATTCTGCTAATATTAATCAGTTCTCTTTTCTACTGTGTTTGCTTATCATTCTTCAACAGTTGAATCTCTAAATATCATAAATGAAATAAATGAAATAAATATCATAAATGAAAATAGATATTTTTGCTGAAAAAGATTGTTCTGTTAAGGCTATCATTAAAAATCAAAAGCATAATTTATAAAAAAGACATAGAAAATAAATTACCTGATAAGTTTTCATTTCTTTATGAGAAATTATTTACATTTTTTTGTTTTATTTGCTTAGCATAAATCTGTACATTAAATGTTTTGATACGTACTACAGAATTCTCTTATAATCAGATATGGCATCTCTCCAATGTTGTTATTCTCCTTTGGAAAATAATTTAATAAAAAACCCATTTGCTACTAATATTTTAAGAAATTAAATCTGACAACAGATTTCAAAGTCAGCATTTTGCAGTAAAAGTACGGACTGAATCAATGACAAAATATATCTGATTGCAAACTGCTGGCATGATTATGACAATACAGTGAAAATAAACTGTGGCTAGTACCAGAACAATAAGTGCGTCATTTGTATGGCAATTTCCTAAATAATACCAAGTATTCTGGTACTGGTGTTAAATATAGACTCACAAGGACAGAAAGCTCTCAAGACAGACCAAGTGCTGTCATTGCCAAATGGTCCATGTTGGGGTTTGGACAAGCGAGCAGGAACCACCCAGGTAGGAGTGCCTACCCTTGGGCACCTGGCTGGGGCCAGAGGAACTAGTTATGCTGTGAAGTTATGAAGTGAGTGTCACAGTCCCAGTTCTAATGGTTACTCCAGCAGGAACTGTGATGCTGATCTGATCTTTGTATCTGATCTTTGGAAACTGGATAACTAAAAGATTTTTTTAATTTATTTTGTTTTATTTTATTTTATTGGGATCCAGCTCCAGTAACTTTATGACACTGGTATCATTGGATTTCAGTAGCCTTGCTTAGAATCTATTCGTCATTGTTATAAATTTTTTGAAACAATATATATCATATGAATGAAGTTAATAGCATTTTGCTTCACTGAAATGAGAAAATTACACCAGTTTAAAGGATGTCTGTAAGGAAAGAATAGGGAGAAAATCTACAACAGACTGATTTTATACGGCTGACATGAATACATGAAATTTTTCAAAAGATCACGTTAACTCAGGAATGTTTTTATTTAAATTTACATTGTTTAGTTTATATGGTCAGGTTCAGAACGTAAAGACTATTTTTTCAAAATGACACTAAACTAATTTTATATATGAAGTAAAAGCCAATGACTGATGTGAATCCTCCACGATAAAGATGTTTTCTTAGATGTTTTCTTTTTTTAGATTTTTCCGTTACCATCATAACATCACTGCAACAGCATTAAGTTTCAGTCTTTCAGTAACTCACCTTTTAACAACAGAGCTAAAACACACTTCTAACATTAAAGTGAATCACCACTGTTTTCCAAGGTAAATTAATTAAATCAAACACCACTCAATAAAAGTAAAAATGTATTTAGTTATGGGAGATAATCCGGTGTACAAAGGCACTATAAGGCTGTATAAAAACCAAAAAACCGCCCCCCCAAATCCCTGCCCCTAATCTGTATGCAACTTTCTGTTTTTCCAAAGACTATTCTTTTGAAACTACTGTATACAATGATTTTAATATAAAAAATTATCACTTCAGAGAAATCTGGTTTTGGTTTTCATCAACTTTATACAGCTCAATGGTGCCAATCCCCAAAGACTTTCATAAACTTATTATTAAATCCCAGGAACACTAATGAGCAGTTAGATGCCTAAAATTTGATGTCCTTGTAACTCTAAAGATAAAACGTCTTAATGCTAAATATGAAATTGTCTCTATTAAAAGTTCAAAATTGTAATTTTCTATAACTCTGAAAAGTTCAGGTATACCCCTAAGTTCACCACTGTTTTATGAACTGTCTGCTTAGCTTGATCTACTTTGTGGCATAAGAAAACAAAATACCTCTACAACTGAGATGATTAAATGCTAATAAATGTAAATAAAAAAACAAAAGTACCCTGGAAGTGGATAGGAAGAAAAAAAAATACCTGCGGAAGCATGCATATATTGATATTACTTGAAATTAAGCAAAGTATTACTCTAACTGCTTAAAAACATAGGAAATCTTTTCTTTCAATTCAAATGTATAGCCAATCCATTCTTTTCCTTGGACTACAAATTCTACTTTCCATGAAAAGAATTGCTTTGTGATTCTATATCTAATCTGTGAAAAGGCATTTTCTGTGGAATCCATATTAATTGAAAATCTGTAAGTTTGTTTGTTTGTTTGTTTAAAGGAAGGATGTTTGAAAAGCAATACTTAGCACTTTTCAAGTAAAAAACATTTCCTTAATTGTATATGGTAATGCAGACCATGCAACAATGCTGGAACAAAGCATGAGATAGACCCACATCACAAACTTTAAAATGAAAATCACACAGAGATGCATATATTATTGCTCCATACCTGTATAAATTTCTGTAAAAAATAGACAAAAACAGAAGTTGAATATATTAAAGTGCATTTTTTCTTTTAAAATATACAAGTTTATAAATAATAAACAATGAAGATATGTCTGTATACACATCTGTGCATTTCACATTTCAACGTACAAGCATGCTTCACTTTTTCTTAGAAAATAACAGAAGAACCCTACTAAGGAAAACAATTACCACAAATTTATTTCCTACTGTATTACATGGGAATGCTTTTCTTTTCATTCTTTTATCTTATCTTCGTTTACTACATCACAATTGAACTGTAATTACTAATATATGCAGAAAACTTACAGAAAGCTGGTGTCAAACTCAGTTTTTCTTTATGACCTAGGACCTGTGGGTGTCATTTTCAGGCATAGTAATGGCCACCTTTTGTTCAGGTGGCCAAATCCTTCTGTGTTTTGAGATCTTGTTCGACAGGATTAGCCAGACATTATTTACTTCAGCTGATACCAGGATTATTATTTTATTGTTTTTATATATTTGTGTTTTGGCAGATGACCCTAAATAGGCCCACCATGTAGAAAAATAAAGCTGTAAACATTTGTTTCACCAGCCAAATCCCTCCTCCCTGCCCCTGAAATTTGGTAAACTTTTATTTGAGCAACAGCAATACCCTCATAGTTTGTAGGGCAGCCAGGGAAAACATAACCATGTTTTAAGTCTTTGAAAAATTGTGGTTTGCACATACTTTCCGGAAAATTAAGGGACAGATAAATACAGATTCTCATTTGCAATGAATATAGCTTGTATTATCTACATAACTTCGATCTCCTCCCTGTAACCAAAGGTCTTGTACACCATTCTCATAGAATGAC
The DNA here is from genome assembly GCA_013396915.1 of Stercorarius parasiticus. Lineage (NCBI taxonomy): Eukaryota > Metazoa > Chordata > Aves > Charadriiformes > Stercorariidae > Stercorarius > Stercorarius parasiticus. The sequence continues at coordinate 555,709 of VWZL01001979.1, forward strand.
TAATGAAATTCAAACCCCTTATCTGCTGTGGATGACTGGATTTACACGTGCGGTATTCCCAGAGTACTCACGGCTGTAAAGGCTTAGAAAATTTTTCTTGTGGATCAAGATGTGTCCCAAGGTGCAAACTGAAAGCAGAGCTGAAACTACAACACATACCTCACTGAATTTGTGTGGACAGAGTTAAGCAACCAGGGCTTTTAGAGATGTCTTTGGGTTCTCAGTGCTGTTCTGGAAGGCCAAGGGTCTCCTACAGATTTTGTCATATCTGCCAGACCCTTCTGGATACCTAATGTACCCAAGAGTGTCTCAACTGACACTAGAAATGGCCTAGGTGAAAGACTTGCTCTCTGAATTGTTTCATTTTGGAGGCAGAAATACCTGAATTCACGTATCTAGATGGTAACTTTTAGCAACAATAGAAAAATCAGTAAAAATATGAGAAAAATATTCTAAAGTTGTTCTTCAGTGACTTCATATATGAACCAACAGCAATTCCCGGTTCATACTTATTCCCATTTAGGCATTTCATAGCCTTTTAGACTAACCTTCCTCTTCATTGCTTAGAGGCAATGCATATTTTCTAGGTAATATACCACAAACATGGCTGCTCTGCCTCTCTATCCACAAAAGGTATCTTTGTGATGCAAAGTGTCCTTCATAGCTCTATGCACCAGTTTAATTTTTCCCCCTAAATAAAATTTTATTTGTCTGTTCAGTGTCAAGAGAGTGTCAAAACCAGATATAAACTGGTGTTGAACAGGAGATATTCTTTTATGGTCTAACACAGAGATATGATAGAAAGATCCACAGGTCTTGTAAAACTGCCTTTTTGCATGGGTCTTGGCACAGGAAAGACTGAGATTTAGCCTATGAGAACTGAAAAAGTAATTGCTCTATTATCTCTACTCTAGTTTTTTGCCTTCATGAACACTTACATTTCTTACTTATCATCTGTTTTGTAATTAGCTGTTCCCATAATAGAGTGTCCTATGCTGAAAACTCCATTATTACTCTTGCTTTTCAACAGACTTAAGCATTTTTTTTTCTGCTGAGTTGCCTTTCTCACTAGTTTACTTTCTTTTGCAACATGTTTAATGGCCAATTACCATTTTTGCTTTAATCTTAATTGGAACACATTTGGAGACATGTGTCATTAAGGCTGCAACAACTAAGCAGACGTTTCCTCAGAACTGAATTTGATTTTCCTCTACAATTACATACATTTGATTAAAAAGGTCATACCTATTAGCAACATCTAGACCAAACACATACAGTGCATTTTTTTAAATGAGTCAGGTAACAATTTGGATGGGGCTTTGAGCAACCTGGTCTAGCAAGAGGTGTCCCTGCCCATGGCAGGGGGGTTGGAACTAGATGATTTTTAAGGTCCCTTGTAACCCAAACCATTCTATGATAAAATTCTTCACTCTATTTATTAAAAACAAGTTACTAAACAGCTTTTCTTTTTTAAATGAAAGAAATATATATTCATGTCAACTCTTACAGGGTTATCACGTATCAAATATACAATATCTACATGAAAGGGACAACTTAATGCTTTCTTCCTTCCTGCGCTTTCTTTGGGAACAGCAGAATACTGTCTCAGTCCATGGGTCACAGAAATGTTGGTAAAGTAGTTTGGTTCACCTTTTCCTTAAATACCAGTGTAGAAAATAAAGACAATTTGCAGTTCTGGTGTGGGAGTGCAAGATCTGTTCTTAGCTTTCAATCCCAATTAAGAATAAAGCAGCCTTATAAATCCTACGTTATTTTCTGTAAAAATAAGCTGGTCTAGAAATTGTAGTGGGATCATTCTCCTTTTGCATGCTAAGAATGCTAAGCAGCATCCCTCATACAGGGACAATCTCACTTTGCTACACTCTCAGCGAGGACTGATGTCTAGTAGTTATGACTAATTTCATTGATGTGACTGTGTGATACATAAATATGTTGGCACTTCAAAGCTGTCAACAGTAAACTTGCATTTATTACTACAGACTTGGCTGTTAGAAGAATATTTGAATATACCGCAAAGTTCTTATAAAACACCAAAACCACCAATGCATCTAAATATGGACGAAACAGCTAATGATTGGGCGAAATACCTAGAGGTACCTGAAAGTAGATATGTAATACTAGAACAACTCAAAAGTGTAAGAAAGACTCATCTACTATGTAGTGGGCCAGTTTTACTAAGAAACTGTAAAACAGTGTTTATCAGTGGAGCGTTTGAGCACATCTTCTACTAAGATATCTTTGAACAATTAAATGAACTGCAGACATTCCTCCTCTTCCCTTCATACCACTGAGGAAGAGCCAGATAAAATCCATAAACTGATGTGCTCCTCCAGCTGGAAGTTATATGAAGACTTAAAACCGAGGAAAGCAAATAAAACTGTAGCAATCCAAAAAGATAGTTCTAATTTTGCTGGCATGCATGGAGGAATATAATGGGTATGTTGCAGCCTTATAACAAAATAAATAGCCTAAGACAAAAAATGTACTTTGCTAAATCATAACGGAGACCAGCAAGGGACTGAAAAATATGGTAGGTTTGAAGTTTGGAAAAATATTTTTTTTACTTCTTAGCATAAAAGAAGGAGGAGCCTTTCTTTCTTTCATTGAAAATTAAAGAGCATGTCGATTTCAGAACATGATCATTATCAACTTCTGCTTCCTATTCTCTGTAAATTAATACTTTCAGGTTTGCATTTAACATGCTTGCAGATGGAAGGAAAAGCTTGGATATAAACATAGATAAAATATATATTTTATATCTAGATAAAATATAACAATGGGGACTATAAAATTTACTAATTGCACTGTTCTTGAACTGTGTGTGAATTTTTAATGGAACAAGACAGTATTTCCTGATAGAGACATGGGAGCTTTCATTCTGCCTTCCATGAAACTGTTAGGACCCCTAAATGAGACATAGTCTCACAATATGTTTCTCACACACTCTGCTCTCTTCTGAAGCACTTAATACCAATTCTGCAATAACTGTGATTCTGTTATAGAAAGGCTACAATTGTAAAATCAATATCATAATAGAAAAGTTATTATAATAACTCTCTAGTTAGGATACTATAACGGAATCAAGCTCATAAGAGAGCTGAGAGGCCTGCTTAACGCTGTAATAGATAAATTACTGCCAAAGACTATCAGTGATAATGTATTAGCCAGAACTGTTGCTGAATATACTTCTCAGCTGTTTGTCTCCTGTTGCTAATGTTAAAATCTTTGATTTGTCCTGCCCCCAAATCAACTTTGCCTTCCTGCTCCCAGCTCCAGTAGTTACTTTGCCAGTAGGGAATGCAACAGAAAACCAGCTGATCCCCTTTCTCTGTTTCTGAACAACGTCAGAGTGTTCTCTGATAAAAAATATCCATTATACATGACTGTAAGTGTTGTACCTCAGATATGATAGAAAACGGGTGGAAGAGGGAAACATTTCTAAAATAGTAGCATGTTTGCAGGGACTAATACATCCAAGCAGAAGCAGTTATACCAGATAGGTACTTGGGTTAAATCTTGTATGAAAATAACATTACACCTGCAGTATGTGTAATTGGCAGCATGGTAAATAGCATTTCAACATTTAAGGTGAGATGTAATCGTAATTTGTACTATACAAGTCAGTGACACAACACTAGTGAAAGAAGACAGAAACAGAGGACTGGATTTTCAAAAGGGGACTGTCGTTCTGGGGTAATTAGAACATACTCACAAGCATATGCAGTAATAGATAACTATTATAACTGGCAAAAGCATATTTTATAAATCTAGATGCTATTATTTTTTTCCCCATTTTACCTCAGTTAAAAAACATGCTCAGTGAGTCTCAGTAACTTCTAGGTTTTCTGTGTGGGCTTACACTGGAATCTCTTCAGTAATAACATAATCTGGTATAGATTTTTTTTTTCTTTAATCAAATCTTGAGCTTCCTCCAAACTAAGGTCAAAAGAGCTATGATATAAAAGTATATGGACTTTGAAGTTCATCATTTTATACCTTTTTAGGACTACAGGTAAAGCTCTGTGATTTTGGAAAATAGACATTCAATTTTCCCCTCCACAGAACAAGGAACTTGGCTGAAAAAGGATGAAAATACTTCAGTTATCATATTTAGTAATTGGAACATTATTAGAAGTTCATAAGGATGTTATTTCGTATATGGAAGTCTTATAAGTTTATTCAGTTTTCTTTTGAATTATAGGTGGACTGCTGGTACCTTCAAGCTGTTCATCTGAACATTTGTGAAAAGTCAAAGGTAGCAATTTCAGTGGCAGTAATTCCAATGAAATACTAGAATATATGGAAAGACCAGTGATGTACACTAGCTGTGGGGAAATCCTCTGTCAAGGCAATACTGATGGAGAGGAGTGCATTAGTTTTGTCACTGTTAGGGTTACAGCAACAGCGTCAGAAGACGTACTTCTCCAGTGCTTTCCATGCATTGACTTTACCATGGAAATTGGATTTTCTAAAAATGTTTCTGCCCACAGGAAAACTAAGACATCGTTCACAGATCAGGCTTGTAGAGTTAACTTGCACAACCTGGACGGTCAGATATTTAAAGAAAAATCCAGATATGTACCACTGCCCAAGCATCATTGTTCTTAAAAGCTTTGGATGTCTTCCAGTATTCTATTGAAGCCAATGGAATGAGTTAAAACATTCTGTCCAAGTAGAAAAATACATGCTTTAAAAAAAAACAAACAAAACACAAGAAAAATACAAGAAACTATAATTATACAATAATACTTTAATAAAGTTCCTGATGACTTTTCATATTCATATAGGACTAATGTAAAAGTTTTTAAAATATAGTAGTACATATTCAGGATATCAAAAAGTTTGCAGTACATAAAAATAAGAAGCAGCTATTCTTGCTTTCTAAGTGAAATGGAAAGAAAGCAAAATGTGAAGATTTTTCTGTTTTCTTTTTTAAAAGAAGAGGAAATAAAGGAGAAGAAAAAGGAAAACGGAAAAATCAAAACTTTCTGGTCGTGATCTTGCATAGTCTTCTTGTCAAAATAAACAGAATAGTCAAGGAAATAAGGAAGAAAGAAAGATAAATATATGCAAACTAGTTTCTATAGATAGAATCCATTTCGAGCTTAATCTGGCAGGCTACCTTTTGTATGAATGCACCTGAATGTCCAAATCATGCTCTGAATTCCTTAATTCTACATTCTATATAGTGGAGGTCTCCTGAACACATCCTGATCAACTGTTATATGTTCCTAATAGTGGTGCATAACCTATAAGTCAGATTTTGTGATGGCAGAATCAAACCATTACAATGTATTATGGAAATACAACTTCAGATTGCTTTCCAAGTAAATGACAGAATTCATAATATAGCATTTATGCTTTTGCACTGAGAATAACAGAAGAAGCAAGAAAGCCTGAAAATTTTCCAAAAATAAAACAGATATTCCTATATAACTTCTACCAATAATGTCATGTATTTACTTACTTAATAAAGCAATTCTGTAATCTGTAATTAGTCCATACAAAGGTATTTGTTACAGTAACCTGAATATTTCCACAAAATTAGAAAACAGTTTAACTACCCATTATGTTGGCTTACTGTGAATCTGTTAAAGGCTACATTTACAGCAGTTTAATACTAAATAAACAGATGGCATGAGACTGAGGCAGAGTTTTTATATGAAACTAATTCTGCTTTTAGTTATACCATCATAAATCTAGGTAACATCAGTATAAGAATCTGATCTTGAAAGGCTGAGTAAACCAGTAAAGAAGTAAACAGTCTCAAAAAATCTTTCATTTCATCAAGAATCCTATAGATTCTAGACATCCAAGACCATTATTACCAAGAATATTATGTTTTCAGAGGATCTCAGTTAACATTTATGAATCTTGCCAGCAGGGTTTAACTTCTCCATTGAGAGTAATAGACACTGCTAGCTACTTGAAGGATGACTACAGAAATGTTGACTTTCTGAAATTTTAATTACTTACTTAAATATCTAAATGAATACCAAAGTCTTCTGAAAATCTGGCTCCTTGTGAAACAAGTACTTAAGAGACCAGTATTTCTAACCATGTACTGGAAATGATTTCACGTCTTTCTGAGCAGAGACAATTCTGGTACTGCAATACTCATTTACTTGGTTTTATACTAGATTTTATTCAGCAGAACATAAATTAAAACTAATAAAAATGGCAAACTAAAATTTGACCATTAACTAAAATAATAAGAACAAACATTAGAGCTCACTCCTTTCTCATGAATGATGAATTTAATGCAACCATCTTGCCTAAAGGGGAAAAGCCCTGCTGTCTCAACATACCGAGAAAATTGCCTTTTAATGATTATTCTGGAGTCCTAAGTATGTATCATTATACTGAACTGCAGGAGGAAAAATGTGTTTATATTTAATTTATAAATCAACAAGCGCCTTTAATAGAGATTATCACTTGAACTTAAGAACACCACACAATTTGTTATTTTAAATTATTTTAGCAGTGAGTGTTTAAAATTAACCCCCCAAAATTTTGATGAAAAAGGTCACAATAAAGCTTCCGTTTTAAGTGTATTTCCTTTAAAAGCATCAACAGAAATAATCACACACAATTTATGGATTCCAAGATAACTGTAAATTTTTTTCTGAGAATGAAAAAAGAAATTAGACAATGCCATGACCAATCAAACTAGAGAGAAAAATATCTAGAAAAGCAACTGATCTTTGCGATGGCAGCTTAATGGGCATATGCCTCTCATTTTATAAATAATTTTATTCTGTTAACAAACTGTTATTAAAGTATCCATTTTGATTAATAAAGAAACACTCCTAGTAGATGTATAAACAAAGTTTACTTCACATTACTTGCAGCGTAAGGCATAATTGGCTGGTCACTTTAAAAGCTTTGCTTGAAAACACGAAGGACTAACAATGCTGTAGGAAGAGTGAAATGAGTTCAGACTATTGACAGAAATGCTTTCTAAAGTTAATTATATTTCCTTTCCCCTTTCCTTGGCGTTCATTACCTTTAAACGGAGCCACACATTGGCAGAAGTAATTACCAGGTTGGTCAATGCAGGTGGCTCCATTCTTGCAGGGAAATGAAGCACACTCGTCTATATCTGTTTCACATCTTGCACCTTTGAAAAGACGAAAGATTTGAACATTTACTAAGACAATCAGGTGCCAATTTCTAATTAATTTGCACCATAAGAATCTCAAGCAACTTGTGAGGAGAAACTAACATAAATCAGCCAAAGAGCAAGCCACACATACTAATGTCAGCATTCATTTAATTCTATCACCACAATACGTAACGACTTATTTCTGAGTTGCTAAATGGTAACTAATCTTCCCTGTATGTGGAAGCTTTGAAGGCCTTTTTAAATGCAGACTAATTTATCTTGTGCTATTTAGTTTACAGATGGAGTCAGTGTTCCAGTTTGTTGGAATGCAAATGAAACATTAGACCAGGGCAGATAAAGAGAAATGAGAAGGAAACAGGAGCAAATTAGTCAATGATGTCTTAATGGATGCTTTGTGGACTACCTCGCTGTGGAAAACAAGGTTTACTATGAATACAACTCACCAGTAAAGCCAGGTAGACAAATGCATTCATAGCCACCAATAAGGTCTGCACATGATGCATTATGAAGACAAGGAGAAGAGTGACATTCATTTATATTTGCTTCACAAGTTGTGCCTATGAACATACAATCAAGCAAAGGGGAGAGACATTACTACGTAGCACATATAGTTAAATACCAACATTTATTTTAATTAAATGTAGCTCACTTACTGGAAACTATTTGACACCCTTTTTATATTCAAATTTGGGCATCTATGACAGTATGTTGATATTTTTAATATTTAAGCTATTCACTAATTTTCCCAAAAGATTAAAAGTACAGTCATTGAATAGATTCCTAAGGCTTAAAGCAGACAATTTTCTTATTATATGAATATAGAAGAATAGTTAGCATATTACATTAAATATACCAGGTTGCCTTACAATGACAGGAGAGGAAATATTCCATGTGTTCACGATAAGGCAAAAGATGTACTCTCAGAAAACGGAAAAATAACAACCCTGATGTAGAAAAGAACACAACTTATTCAAGCCTAGACTGTGGCTAAAATAACCAAATAGCTACTTAAAGTATTAAAAATATTCTATCGATAATATTTCTGAGTGAAATTAATTTTTTATCAATTGAAGAATGAATGAAAAATTACATCAATTGTGAGGTTTGGGAAGTTCAAAGAATTTTAATAAATAAAAATGCAAGTGATAATTGTTCTGAATATAACTAGCAGTTGAAAAGTAATATTTTGCTTTGTGACATTTGAATTATAGATTGCTTTGTATTTCAATGATTAAAAATCCATGATGTTTAAAAAATGATGCACTACAAAGAAAATGGATGCACTTTAAATTCCTAATCTGAGCTGAAAGCAAAGAATAGCTGCAGATATTAATGCATCCACTTGTCAAAGTGATTACATTTTTCATATAAATTGTACAAGTATGCCAAGAACAAAACCTTTCCCATACAGGTTTTTTTCTCTGATTCCATTATATTAAATCTGCCAAGTTTAAAAAGCTTACAGAAAACCATATATGCTATTTGCAAAATTTCACTGAACCCCACTGATCCATTTTCAACAGCTAAGCCACCAGCCAGCAGAAAACACCTAGTTCCATGCTGTCATGAAAACAAAGTAGATAACTTTAGTCAAGATGCACTTATGCTGAATTTACATGTTTATAACTTCAGATGACACTAAAACAAGTATACATGCATCTTATCCGATATGTTGAACAATTGGTGTACCACTCAAAGTAGATTTACGAAGTTAGAGTTCTAGGGATTTTTTAATACCTTGAAATCCATGCTGACAGATGCAATTGAAGGCATTCAGATGATCAACACAAGTAGCTCCATTGTGACACGGGTCACTAAGACACTCATCCACCTCAATCTCACAGTTATTACCTGGAAACAAGTGAAGGATTCATTTCATTAGGAACATGCCGCTGGTGAGTCACCAGTGCAAGCAGCAACAACAAAATGAAATAACTGAGGTTAGGTACAGGGAACTTTTAACACTGAGCCAGAAATTGTCTTTGGGGAATTCATTTCTTCTTGATTAAAGGCAAAAGTGAAATGTATATATAACATATACTATTTAACAAAGATCTGTTGGGAATTTTATAAATTTGTTTATAGATGTACTCAAAAATTTGCGTCTTTTCATATCTTAAGGGCAGTAAAGTTTGAGTTTTCCTGAAGCATCACAAAAGGTTTGTTGGGAAAGGTTTTCATTATGGAAAAATGTTTTAATAATTCTTTTTGGAAACGAATAATAAAAAAGTTAGATATTGCCATATATTTTTAAATATGTGGCATATTAATATTTTTTCTGGCCTTTGAAGCAGAACAAAGCTCAAAAAGTATTTATTCACATTTTGTATATGAATTATCCAAACAGATGATAAGGGCCTCAAATTTATTATTACTTGTACCTAAAAGGTAGGTAAAAAGTTCCTGATTGTTTCAGAAGGGTTTTGAGGGTTTTTTTTGGCCACCGAAAAAGTATAAACTAAAAATACTAATCTGGTATTACATAAATATAAGAATTTAAACAAACATTTCAATAAAATAAGGCTTCACCAAGAATTACCACAAGTAACATCAAACAAATTTACTTCATATTTTGCTAATAATAATAAAATAGATCAACCACAGAAACAAGAAACAGCATTTCATTATATTACAGACATAAATACTACAGCTATTAAATTACAGATTATTTCATCCAAATAAATGCCTACATTAGAACACAGAGCAACAATTTAAGAGAGGTATGGAGTCTACTCAAGATCTGGATTCCTCTGGTTGCCTGTGTCCTGCTTGACTATTGAGACAGACTCTAAAGTTATCCTATTCCTGCTTTAGGAGCCCCGTCAAAGTCCCTGCAGTTAGACAGGACGGATCTGGGCTGCAGAGCTGACCTGCCACTCAGGGAATTCCTACTGCGCTTGACTATTTCATCGTACAGATGATCAAAACGATCTGAATCTGTATCTAGAAAGGTTCTTTTTTTTTTTTTTTTTTTTAACACTGCAATCTGGAATTACCATGACAGTATGCTGACATAACCAAAATAATTTTAATCTTATCAGACTGTGACTAATGGCAATGACCTGCAGGGTAGGTTTAAGCATGAGCAGTTAAACCTGCCCGGGATCTTGGATGTATATTTGGCAATTGAGGCCCTTATTATTGCAGCCTTATTGTTACAGGAAGCACAAAGCAGATAAATTAAGGCCAACTTGCATATGGCTAGGAGTTGCAATCACATCAGTGTAAGACAGACACCCTGTCTAAAATAGTATAAAGTAAAAGTTATTGGAGTGGAAATAGCCCCTTGTAGTCAGTATTTTTTACAGCTGAATACTCGTATACAGCCAAGTACTTTTGTGTGCCAGGAAACAAAAGTTGCTTCTGTTTGAATCAGAGGCACACTGCTAAATTATTGCTACTTTTGAATAACCTTCTTTTCTGTGGTTTAGGACTGACTTAAACATGGTAGACAAACATGTTCAACAACACTCGTTTGAACCCACCTATAAAACCAGGTGCACAGAAACAAAGATAGCCACCCAATGTGTCTTTACAGATGCTGGAGGCTCCACACGGTTGTGACAGGCAGGCAGCAACATCTGCTTCGCAAAACTGACCAGTAAAACCTAATGAAAAATAGAGTAACAGAAGACATAAAAACTTTATTATCCCATTTAGTCTGAGAAAACAGAAAAGTGAGAGACCAATTTTGCTAAGTACTTTTGTGTTCTTTACTTGTATTTCAAAATTTTATTTAGAATTGAGTAAAATATTCTGGTTTCTTTGAAAGTTTCGGTTTCATATACAACGCAATTCTAAATGGAACAAAAGAACTGTATGATAAAGCCATACTTGCAATAATATCAAAAATCATTCAAGATACAATGGGTCTTCAAGACCACCTGATAGAATGTCAATTTCCTCAAGTGGTTTTATGCAGATATGCCCATTTTTATCGCAACATCAGTAAGCACACTGTTGATGAAAGCCTGCTCATTTTTAGTGTGGTGTTCTGTACACCAAACTAAGAAGACACCCTGTGTTTCCAAGCCAAAAAAGAAAATGTCCCAATACATTCTGTTATAAAGTGGATATTACAAGATCTGACATGTTTGGCAGCTTATTGGTACTAATTTTTTGAACCACTTAATTTATAGTTAATAACATAATCTTGTGAAACACTGAGGACCCGTGTTTCCTTTTGAGAGGTACATATGCACGAAATTTAAAAAAGAAATTCAAAGATAAAACATGAATCTACATTTTATACTTAAGGTATATTGGCCATGGTATTGTAGTTTCTGAAGCCATCACCCAGCAAGAAAATCACATGGTTCATTGATGACAGCACCTCTATTTTAGAACATACACAATAAATAGTTGCAAGTAAATATTCTTTGTTTCACTGTAAAAGAGTTGTTTTCAAACCCAATAAATATTTTTAATTAATTGATATAAAGCAATTAAAAAATCAATCATTGTGTGTGGAGCTAGCATCCAAGTGCTGAATATAAATGCTAGGATTCAAACTTTAGACATTTTTTTTGTAGATTTTGTCATTAAAAATCAGTGAGTTAAAGTATAAGAAGTATAGTTGTCTGTTCTCCTATTAACTGAGCACTTTAAAAGTTTCTAAAGATTTTTTAGATTCTTGCAAAAATTACGTTCCAACAAAGATCAAAAGAGACAGGACCAATTTATTATAATTTAACAATTACAGAACGAAAAGCCACTAAAGACTTAAATCAGAGATTTGGTTCAGTGAGCTAAATGTAATTAATTCAAATGTCTTATAAACTTGGATACCAAGTCTGGCTGAAGATCTGAACTTCACATTTCACTTTAAAAAAGATTTATAAAGGAATGCAATGTTTCAGTAGCATCGGTATTGCCAGAACAGATTCCAGTGTGCCATCAAGTTGCCCCATATCTGACCTTGTGTTCATCAATGTTTTACATAACAAGGAGAAAAAGGAAGAATCTCTGGTCAAAGATGTTCAAACAGATCTGTACTCCTACAGTGTACTGTGATAGCTTTAAAAACTAAACATAACCCTGTCTTTATAGCACTTATTAAGTGCAGATCCAGAGTGATAAATTACTACCAAATTTTAAATGTTCAGTCTTGCTTGGGCCTAGTTTAGCGTAGTCTTCAAATCAAAGGAAATGTAAACCAAGTCTTCAGGGCATGACTGAAGAGCCTCTGATCTGGAAGATGTTTTAGTTTTTGAACACCTGGTTAGATGAGGTAAAACAGCAACTTCTGACCATTAGGCTAAATTGCTGAAACACACTGTGCTTTAGAAATCCTGGCTTGTATAACAAGCCTTCGAGGAATAAATACAAGACAATGCATATTAAAATGGCCCTACACATGCAGTCACTTTGGTTTCTAAACCAGTAGATGCAGAAAGGTATCTCCAAGCTATGTTTCTCTTCCCTCCCAAACACCAAACACCAGCTGTGCAACCTGCTCACACAGCTGAAGTTTTCCTCCCTGTTGATTGCTATTAAAAATTTAAGCATCTCTCTCATTTTTGCCTTCATAAATAGCTTTTAACATCTGCTTACTGAAATACTACATAAAACTAATATAAGAAATTATGATAAAGAAGTAAAATGGAAACATTAGTCAATGTTGGTAACAGTTATACACAGATATATGTGTGGTTATGTGACTGTCATTCAAGTGGTGATACTGAATATTGAAAAGCCAACAAGATTTTTTCGTTTGACAAACTAAAAATAAATATTCATAATCATTTTATACATTAGAAAGATCTTAACCTATGTATGCTTTTATTTCTGTGTTTTGAATTAATTATCAAGGTATTGCAGCATTGACCAATATATCTGAAGTTATTATACTAAGTTGAAGAATAAAGAGTGGTGGTTTCAGGGCCAAATTTCAATATTAAACATCTGGTTTTGTATAAAGTTGCTCATAAAAACAGAGTCAGCAGCAGTACTTGATAATATACTATTTCCTATAACAAGAAATGAGCAAGTGTTGGTTTATTTTTCTGCAACAGACACTCAAAAGATACTTTATGAATTTAGATAGTGGAAATTTAGAAGCAGAGTATTTAAAATATCTTTTTTTCAGAAATGCCGCATTTACATTCTTCAGACATTTCTTTCTGACAAACTCAAATGCCTCATGACAAAAGTGACTTTTGCTAGTCAGTTCGTGACACTTAAAGTCTCCAGGGAGATCATTGTGTTGTGATCCATTCTGACATAGTCCAGCCACACAGTGATTTATGGTAATTTCACTACATGGCTCCTTATATTCTGGATGGCAGGTACATCTGAAGCTATTAACTGGAATCTCAAATTAAGGGTTATTGTCAGGGCCAGCAGGATTTGATGTGCATTCATTCATTCTTATTGAACAAATATTACTTCTGGGGAAAAAGCTATATGGTTCCTGTTAAACTGGAAAAAAACTTAAACAGACTGAAAGAAACAAATTTCAGAATTTAATAAATTAATTTAAAACCTAGACAACATTTTCACTGTCATTAAGATACATACATACTAACAGTTGCTAATTTCTCCTTATTTGCACTGGATGTGATAATAATAACAACATACAAGCCATTTTGTTAATCTGTTTTTTGAGATAGATTGTTACTATTTTTGTCACCCAACACCTATCATAATGAAATCCTACGTGGATCCTACCCCCTTGTTCGGATGCTCTAGAATTCAAAATATAAAAATTGTACTTATTGCAAAAATTATACAAAATGTAAAAATTGAAAAAAATTTCAACTAATAATAGCATAGTTGAACAAAATAGAAAAAGGGTAATAAAGAGGAAAAATTGTCACCTTTGGATGGAAGACGGGGTAAAAAAAATTGCTGCTGTTGCCTCAGACAATACAACAGGAAAGCGTTTTATTGTGACCATGTGCTCTAATAAATACATTTGATTGTTGTATTGAAGTAACCAGTCACAACTATAAAAGACACAGTGGAAGGTGCAATTTTCTCTGTTGTATCCTTGTATATCGGGGTTCCTGGAACTCAGAGATCATAATGCACTAATTCTCAGTAAAAACAATTTGAACTTCAGTAATTAGATTAGAATAACAGAACAACTCACCTAAAGTTTTTAAAACTTCATATTCTAAAATTAAAGAGACTGAGAAACGATGCACATGTGATTTTAGGAAAGCTTTTGTGTTTTCTGAAAATTACTCATTTTCACAAGCCAACTTCCTGATGTAATAACGGCCACAGTCACCAAAATGGTACTCTGTTCCTGTGAGAAATTCAGTTGTTATTTTATTTCCCAGACTAGCTGAGGGACAAGTCAAAACTTTTGTTTAAGTACACGTAATCTAAAAGAAAGGTAAAACATGTTATAAGAATGTGCTATTATAAGTATTTAGGGTGTTTGTACTTCAGTTTCTTACCTACATATTCCATTACTGAAATAAATAGATAAATATTCTAAGGCAAATAATTTCAACAGATTTACAATTGTCAGTCATTTAGGTTTGAGGTGAAGTGTTTCAACAGCTTTAAATCTTTTGCAAAGTTTTCTCAACTAAGTAGTAAGTGAAAAAAATAGATCTCCTAGGCCGTAAAACAGTTTTTATCTCATCATGTCACATTTCTGATGAAATAACATTTCATTGGATATTCCTCAAAAAGCTCTACTGGCAGCTGAAAAGTCATCATTACAACTTGCTTTGAATTTTAAATTATGATTTTCTGACAGGAATACTGAAAAAATTATTTTTTCAGCAAAAACCTGTGTACCTCATTTAAGCTTAATTTAGTCTGGAGAGGAATCTTAAGTAGCCTTAAGTAGTCCACCTTCTGCTTACCACTCACTCACTTTGGTATCAACAAATACGCATACATTTTAAAATATTCTTGACACCACAGAAGTTCTGCCTCAGTCATATTAGGTTGTTTACTGTAAACATTAATGTGACAATGATGGCAAGTTGGTGTACCTGTCACAGGCAACAAAAGGAGATTTCATCTAGGCTACAGAAAATATCTTTTTGCCAAGATGGATTTACTCTGAGACCGGGACCAAATGAAGTTCAGTCGGCCTAGCCCAATGCTGATTCAGGTAGTTCCCAGTGGACAAACCTCACAGGTAGACCTTGCAGAGCTAGAAGCATACCATATATGAGCCTGAATCCACATGCCTTTCTGGCCCTCCTCTAGGCTTTTCCCAAGCAATTACTGCTGTCCAAATTGCCTTAGTCACCTCTGTGCTAGGGCAGAAATTCTTGACACAGGCACAGTAATTTCACTTCACTGATATATTTGCAAGTGCTGCTCAACCTGGAGATTTGTTTTACCTACACATGCTTCAGTTGTGCTCCTACACAGGAGAGTTAAAGGGCATTATTATTTCCATTTCATGAATGCAGTCCATCAGACTGATATTACTGGTTAGTATGAACTCTGTGTACCTGAATGTAAGTTGCCGGCATATTTACAAATTAAGAAGTTTTCAGATTAAACTGAGATCTCTAACAGTAACAATCCGTTCTTTAACAGTTTGGTCACTACATACTGAATACTAGTGTTTTTCTGATAATAATCTTCATTCACCAGTGAACTCTAGCAACGGGTAATAATGACTTTTTTCTATGTTTCATGATCAAAATCTGAATACCTACAGCTCCATCCAGAGGCACAAATCCTTTAGAGCAATAAATATTAATAGGCTTTGGGAGATAGGTAACGGTTAGCAACACACACATTCAGTCATGTCATGTGGTGACTCTGGCAGGACTACATCCTAACACCATATTTTAAAATATTGTGTTCAGCTAGGTTTAGTTTAATAATTTTAATCAACTTTTATTATTCATAAAGGGACTATAACAGCAAGGCAGGCAGACCACAAGCTCACTGACAAGAAATACAGTCACACAGTACCCAAATGAGAAGAGATGAGCAGGTCTAATGCTGGTAGCCAGGGTCTGCCACCACCCAGTGGTGACCAGACAGCCTGCAGTGACACATTAGGTCTGAGATGAAGCTGGGAAGTCAAAGTCAGCAAGGCAAGGTCAGATCGGCAGGAGCCTGCTGGTATGCTCTGACATATGGCAGGGAACTACATCACTTCCTGCACAAGCAGAACTCCTGACCAAATATCTCAGACTGTAGGTTTCCTTTCCCACAACACCAGTACATTGCTGAATCCCATTCATTCATCTTGAATTCTCTGGATCTGTTTTTGCAGATTACTGCACGGTTGTTCCCAATTAGTATGTATTTGTTTATGACTGCCAAAGAAGATGTGCCTTCGCTCTTTGTTAGGAAGCAGATCGATGCTTCCCTTTCTCTGTTCTAAAGAATTACGCAAATAATCAGCTATACATTTCCTCCCATTTTTTTTTTAAGGGTACTTCATCTCTTCTGTAATAGAGTAAAATGGCAGAACAGGAGTAAATTATCCAGAAGCTCTTTTAAAAGGAGTGACTTCAAAAGCTCTGCTGCTAGTGATCTTCAAATTTCTCTGTAAGATCTCTGACCTTTCTGTCACTTTCTTACTCTTCATTCTCCCTCTGTCTAGAATTTCTTTCTGCCAGTGAGGGCTAATGAGTGCATCACTTCTCTCAGCAGCCTGACTTGAATGACCATTTTTACTGCTTTGGACAAGCTGGACCTTAAGCCATAGAATTTAATGAGAAGATGTAAGAGAACTATTGCTCTACAGTGTTTTTCTTTCAAAAACCCCCTCAAACCTAGGAAAAGGGCCACAGAGGCCAAATGCATCTTTCAATACTGTAGGAACATTTTTGTCAGTTACACTAAAAGATGGATTAGACCTAGAGAAAAAGAATTAAGTAAGAACAGGGGCATACTCTATATATCTAACAGAAATACATCAGAAGACTTACAGCTATTACAACAGAAATTTGATTATGTACCACAGCAGGCAACTTCAGATTCTCTATTATTTACACTAAGAAGCCACAGAATAAGTTTTTATTCTGACTGTGCTTTCTGCCTTGGAATGTGTCAGACCATCTTATCATTTTCTGGTATGATGCATTAGAACAGGACTAATGCTATTTTACAACTGCAGAATAACATAGCCACAAAACAAGAAAGCAAAAAGGAAAACCTTATGAAATAATAGCACTTATCCATTTTCTTTTTACCAGAAGGACTGCAAAGTGTTCAGTGTTTGTGGCTTCTTTTGGGAGGATATCAAGACATACTGAGAAGGTGAAGTGTGTCACAGTACATACCTTGTTTCTTATTACCTATGGATAATCTATAACCCTTTCCTATATAATCTCTTCTTGTAATTTATACACAAAAACTATGGAATTTATAAATTCCCTTGTGCATAATGAAAAAATGAGCATAAGATATTGTCTAATAGAAATAGTTTTGATTTTTCCATCTCAATTTTTTTGTTGCATCATCTCATAGATCAGTCTAATATGATACCACTTAGTGAAACGTAACTACAGGACCTGAAAAATGGCAAAACTTCAGTAGATAATTCAAGATAAGTTCCAGAGACACACTCCTCTCCTTCCTCTATAAAGGAGTGACTGTACATGCTACTTTGATATTTTTTAAAACAAATTCTGTGTAACAAGACCAAAATAAATTTTTGAGATATTTGTTTCCAAAGCAGGCAAAACCAGCTAGAGCCAGGGAAAAAGCAATGCTGCTAGTAGGTCAGCATGTAACAGCTGGCGTCAGCTCCTGGGACACTGGCATTTTTTAAGCATAAAAATAATAATAGTTCACAGGAATAGATTAGTATTCTAGAAGTAAAAAATATTTTGCTACTCAAATGTCGATAGTTTAGTTAGAAAGTAAAGAAATAACATGCCTTGATTATTCTCACCTGTTTTAGAGCACCAGTTGCAAGATTAACTTGGATTAAAATGATGGTGCTCCACCAGTGAGAAAACAGAAGTGGAGCCGTATTTTTTCTTAAAAAAAGAGAAGAATGAGAAAAGAAAAAATTCTTTAAATGTTCTTTTCAGAATGCCTATTTTGTAGAAGCACATTTCTTAGAGGACTTTCTGTTTGGGTATTTTTCTCTAACCGACAGTTTACAGGTAGATTACACAGGAATATTTCTGCCTGTCTAGAATTAAAACAAACCCCAATCACCTCTTTCTCCTTGCGTCCTTTTTTCAATGCTGATATATGCAACAGTAATGCTTTAATGAATATATAGACGATGGCTTATGTTTTGAGGGATTTTTCTGCTTTAATAGTGTTCTTGGATGCTTCATTTTAATAGAACTGATTTATTATTGCTTGCTGCTGTTAATTATTTTTAGTGATGTATTTTATATATCCAACACCTATTCATTGTTGATAGCCTTACCTTAATGTCTATCACCATCAAAAAATGTCTCTATTGTGTATATTGTGCTAATCTATTTTTTTTCTGAAAAAGAATAGGAGGAGTTTCTAGTGGAAAGAATTAAGATTTAATGAGGAGAAATATCTCTTTCATTCAGTCAATAGAGTACCCAATTAATTCAAAACAGCCCCTCCTTAAAACCAGTAATCGAGACTGATGGAGAAAATTTACTTTTTTTTTTGTGTCCTCAAAGCTTATATTTTTTTGACAGGTCTATATAATTTCCAAATATTTAATATTTCTTAGAAATAAATACTTTGAATTTCAATAGAAACCAAATACATGTGATGAACTGTTTTTATCCAAAAGCAGTATTGACAACATACAGAACAACTGTAATAATTAATACAAATTCTCTAACTTCTGATAATTACACAAAATGTCACTCAGCTTAACATTTCTGAAAAAAAGATCAGTGAAACACGAAGCTCCTGGTAAAATCAGCACAAGCAGTGGGCAGTGTTTCTATCCTCCATCAGTCGTATCTCGGAGGCATTGCCTGCCTTTCAGAATTCATGTGACAAGAATAAGGAGATAACAGGATGAGTTGCCCCCCATAGTGTGATCTGATACTGGATTAAATAAAGAGCTCTTCAGTGCAATATTTTTTATTTTAGAGATAAATTAAATTTGTTACAGAAAGTAAGTTCAATGACTTTATTTAAAAGAGAATGGTTTCTAAAATGCAACATAAAGTTGGGCATGCATTTCCTCAGGAGCGTAACATTTTTTTAAAGTAAAATTCAGGAAGATGAATAAGAAAATAAAAATAAGCATACTATTAATAAGATAAGCCTGCTATTCATGTCATTCATGGTATTAGGCTTGTCAGATAATATACAACCAAAAATTTGGGGTTGAACTATTTCTTAGTATTTGCTGCTAAGCAAGCTGTTGGACAGAGAAAAAACACACAGACATTCCCTTTTATCCATCATATATTTTCTAGTTTATCCTGTGTAATTTTCAAAGATAAAATAATTATAGGATACAAATATGATCTTTTATGATTTCTTATCAGATTAGTACACCATATGATACCAGAAAAGCTGAAAAAACCCAAGATTCTTTCTAGTAACAGATAAGTAAGAAAAAAAAAAGGAAGCTGATTAAAACCCATAAAGCAACAGCTATAGACTTTGCTGAAGGTCCGGCCAGGTAGTTCTGTTAGCCAACATTGTCAAGAATTTGATGCAGTATTTTTACTCCTTACTAATGCAAATAGAGCCATAGAAATGAAAACTGCACAAATGTTAATTATTTTTCAGTATATCGCAGGACCAGAAGGAGAAGATTAGTTTGACCATGAATTGTTGAAGAAAGAAGTTATTTTAGAGAAAGGTAGGAAAGCATAAATACAGAACAAAAACTTAGATGAAGAATTAAATGAGTGTATAGAAATGTCAAAGGAAAAAAATCAGTGCTGTCCAAAATACGGAATGTTAATATTGCTGAAAAAATTGGCACTAGAACAAAGACCGTTCTGGTTTTCTCCATATAAATAGACTCCAGAATTACTTTTTTTTTAAAATTAGAGATTGCCAAACAACATGGCAGATGATAATTCCAAAACCTCTAGATCCTTGATTAGAAATTTGAATATATTCAGACACGTATTGGACAAATCACTTATTAGTTATTTACTTTTCAGAAATAGAAGTTTTGGACAATTTCAAAGCAATATAGTCATATAAAAAAACCATACAAAATTTAGGTTTAGTAGACACAGCATACTAACTTCAGAAAAAGGCCATAGTTTGATTATCACTTTAACTGCTTTACAAATAGTATGATTTTAAGCATATTGACCAACACTTTAGGTGTCTATAGATGTTTTCTGGAAAAGGATGTCTGAGAAGATATGTTATTTGCATTTCTAGTGTTAGAAACAGAAGATAGAGGGGAGCCAGAGATTGCATCAAAGTGAAGGACTGCGCAAACCAATGGGCAGACTAAAACTCAAGCTTTGTAAGTCTGTAAAATAAAAAAATCTAACAGAAAAAAATCATGGAAAACTATGTATGTGAGTGTGGACACGTGTTTATACACCCCCATACCTTACCCGGTGCAGGTATATACTTTTTTTTTTTTTGTTAAGGCAAAAGTATGAGTGTTCCTGCTTACTAACAAATGCTTCATTTCTCAACATTATGGAATCTCTAAGTGGGATGCGTACATTACTGGCTTAGTTTTCCTTTAACGAGCCATCTTGCATGTCTGTCTTGTGAAGCATTGTATTGTTTGGGGAAGTATATTGAAACAAAGCATTGTAATATAAAAATACTCATAACATTGTCTCTGATCATGGATCATCTGGCCACCTATGACTGACAATGTAGAAGGGAAATGAGGAAATGCTCATTAGTCTTCTAGTCCCTGTATGCTTAGAGCTGTCTTATGTGACAGAAGTAAAAACTTTCATGTACTTGCCTCTGTACGGTAACTATAAATAGTCAGACTTACACTTAATAGTGCTTTCAATTTAGGCTTTTTGTTAACAACTCAGTAACTCTGTTTCTCATTCTGTGAAATGGGGAACAAAGTTTCATTATCTTCAAGGTATGCTTTGAAAACAAACTAAAAGCTGTTAAAGATATAAAGTTTGGTGGAATAAGTGACATCTTGAAAACGTAATTTTAAAATAACGGTGGCCAAACAATCAATATGCAGTTGCTCTCGGCAGTCTTACTATCATCATGAAAGCTTTAAAATGTGATTTCTTTAAAAATACAAAACTGTAATTATCTACACTGCTATAGACTTTATATAGCATGCAATACTCTCTGGACAGCTCTTCGCAGTGAAGGTGCTAATAAAAATCTTGAGTGCTCTTTTCTGAGATCCATCAGTGTCTTACCTTACTCCTTTTCTTTCTCACCAATGACAGTACCGTGAATAAGCCCAGATATCCTTCTACATGTAGTCAGTTGTCTATGCAGCTAATCTCACATGCTTACGTTAAGCATTATTTAAGTTTTGCCCATGATGGCCTTGTTCTAAACATGCATATAGCAATGAAAGGTATCTATTTACTACATAAACTTATAGTTACAATGACATCTGTGCATGGCATTGAAAAAAGGATCATAGATACTGAAGAACAGGGGTGTGAGAGAACCCTTTTTTATAGTACATACTGGAAAAAACTGTGGGCTAGAAATCTGGAGCTGCTGTACCTCAGATTCTTCTTGTCCACAGAGTTTATATGAATACAAACAAAACTAGAGGTTTCTCACATGTGAAATAGAATTATGTGTCTTTCTAGATCTGATTCATTTGTTTACCTGAGTAATAAAGCGTAGGATTTTTTTTTTGCTTGTTTGGGATGATCTCATTAATTTCTTATGATTTGTAAATGGGCTCATTCTGTCAGTACGAGGCACTTAAATATGGTAACATATTCCACGGAAATATCAGACAATAAGAAAAATGTAGAGACACCAAATATAAGAAGTAGCAAATGAAAAATTAATCAACAGTTGGGGAGTTAAATCCTTTATAGAAGAATATAACTTTGGTGAATTGCGAAATACAGCTATGATGGTTTTAGCAGGTCTTTAAAATAACTATTTAATATTGAGAGAACAGATGATTCCGTTACTTTCTATTACTGCCGTTACAGTAGTTTTAGAAATGAACAGACTCAAGCTAAAGCCTGTCATAGAGATATTTCTTCACCTGGGGGATTTGTAATGGGTTATTACAGTATTTCTCAAGACATCACTGTTTTGTGTCTGCTTTTGTTAACAGTAACTCAATGTCTTATTATCCACTTTGAAATAAATAGTGTTGTTTCTATTAGAAAAATGTCAAATTTTTAAGTTGTCTGTTAGGGTTGGAAGATTGAATTGATGTTAGGAATGAGCTGTTAATCAATAGAAAATTTTTCTTTCTGTATTTTTTAGCCTCATAAATGACAGCACATTTTTGGAAAAAAGAGAGGGAGCCAGCACTTTTTTCTCGTTCTATTGCAGAAAAATTTCACTTACCACTGCCATGAAGCACTATACTGATAAAGATAGGAACACAGGAAGAAAAATGGAACTATAAAAGAGAAAGTAACTTAGTAAAGCTATTACACCTAATAAGTTGAGAACCTTTCACAACAGTGAGAAATTTGCCATGTGCTCTCTTAATCATAAGTTTACTTTCTCTTTCTTCATCACATGCTCCCTTAACATCAAACCCTTGTAAGTGACTTTTCAATGAACTTCGAGAAGTATGTTGTTTCTCAATTTGCCCTTGCTTCTTGTTTCCTTTTTTCATCACAATTATTTTGGATTCCATATTTTTCCTTCTCCTACACTTGGTTGCATGCTTCCTTATGCTGCCTAGTATGTGCTGGTGTATAATGACTGGTTTTCAATGCCATAATGTGAATTTCCTTCTTCCTTCCCCATTTCCTTCTTATCTTTTGTAAAAACTGTCTGTAATTAAAAGGTATGTCTATTCAAGACATGTTTTTAATAATTTTATCTTGATTCACCTCTTTTTAATTTACCAAAATTATACATATTTCAGTCTTTGAGTGCAAAAGCTCACTAAATGCTTATCTGTGTAAGAATAACATAATGAAATCTCACATAAGTAGAAACTGCAGTTTTGTTTGCTCTTACACATTTATGTCCACTTTTTTAACAGATAATAAAAATTCGGTTTAAAAATTAAAATCTTACTGTGCCTCTGGGAACAATATAAACAAATAGAAGTTGCCAGTACAGTTTCCAGTGTATTACAGAATACACAATTATGTGTTACATCATAATGCACACTTTCAATACACAGTGTCTGTGCAATTACATGACCACTGCAGGAATGACCTGCTCTGTTCATTTTTACCAGTATTTTCATTCACATAAATGTCGAAGTGCAGATTTTGCTTTGCATGGAATGTATACTGAGGTTTTTCTCACAACTTAAAATATGTATGGCAACTTAAAACAAAAGTATGACAATTCCAAGTATGAAAACTTAAAACTTTACTGCATTGTCATCTTGGTCTTCTAGTGAGAGTAATGAAAGAAGGGAGAGGTAAGTATATGTCAAAATTTGATTTACATATATTACATATACCATACATTATTCTCTATATGGCTTAAAAGCAGACTAATGGTGCACAACAAAATTGTTACAATTCTTCTGACACTGACAAGTTTAAACAGACAAACTGATGTTTTCTTTCTGCCACCTTGACATTTATAGCTTTTTATTTTGTAAGCAACAAACAGCAATGTCACTGCAATTGCCTACAACTGAATGACTGAACTAAATATACAGAAAAGAAAAACTGGAATGTTTGGCAGAATTAATTTATATAAATTTATATGTGTTTGTAAAAAAGAAAAATACAGCCTGCATTAAAAGAAAAAGTTTGTCAAGCTTATCTAGATGTCATTAGCACATATACAGCCTGTTACTCAATTCCTAGAACTGCCTTTAAAGAACTGCATTGCTTATTAAAGTGTGTCTTCCATTAAGTTTGTGAACAACAGTTTTTCAGCAAGTATAATAATGATATTCTACTTTGATAAGAAAATATTCTGAAAGCATGTATGAAGAGATTTTGTATATGTGCACATATATAAATGCGTATAGATTGGTGTGCATAGCTGTAGCTATGTATACATACACATAAGAGTCAAAAGAAGAGACAATGAAGACATCGTCATCCAGTTTACAGATTGTTTACAAATAGCACTGATGGCACTGTCTAGAAGTAAACAAAATTTTGGGTGCATTTATTTATTGTTACTACATAAATGTAGCATTTAAATTAAGCAATGAATGCAACAAAAACCCTCTTCTTCTTCTTTTCCAGGATTATTTTAAATTTATTGTGAGTTTCTAGTTTTTATTGCGCATCAGAAATTTAACTGTAATTAATATGTCCATGAAGAATATCTAACCTTTTTTGAACCACTCTGGTATAGTACAACTGTTTCAAATGACAGATCAAACACAATTAGAAGAAACATCAGCTGAGACAACTTAAACTGAAAAAAGAAATTACAACAAGGAATCTTTCAAGAAATTTCAGTTATCTAAATCTGAATATTAGATGTTTAAAAACATCAAACCTACAATTAAAGTATATGTCTAAATAACACAGTCTTAAAAATCAAATAGAGAACAAGCATAAAACTGGAGAAGTTCTTAAAAATTAATATCAGCAAGAAACTGGAAGTTACAGAATAATAATAAAAGAGCCTAACAAGTAAAGTAGAAATCTGTGACAAAAAATAGAGACATAAAGATGTATAAAAGTATAAAAGTGTATGAAAAGTGTATAAAAGTATATAAAAAGTATATAAAAGTATAAAAGCAAACAGAGTGGGGTGGGCTGACAGGTAAGCCCTCACAGTCACTTGCTTACTCTCCCCCAGTGGGATGGGGGAGAGAACTGTAAGGGGAAAGTGGGAAAGTGAGAAAATTGGTGGGTCACAATAAAGACAGTTTAATAAGTGACGAAAAAAAACCAACCCAAAACTCCAACTGATGCAAAGGCAGTCGCTCTCCACCTCCCACCTGCAGACAGATACCCAGCCAGTCTCTGAGCAACAGCTATTTTAGAAAAGTTCTCCCTCAGCTTTTATTGCTGAGCACGACGCCATATGGTATGGGGTGTCCCTTTGGTCAGTTGGGGTCAGCACTCCCAGCTGTGCCCCCTCACAGCCTCATGCCCAACCCCAGCCTACTCGCTGGTGGGGCAGAGTGAGAAGCAGACACAGCCTTGACACTAAGCACTGCTCAGTGACAGCTAAAACAACAAGTGTTAGCAACATCGCTTTCGTCACAAATCTGAAACACAGCACCGTATGGGCTGCTATGAAGAAAATTAACTCCATCCCAACCAGATCCAGTACACAGAGCCAATCAGTTCTTTGTTTGGGAGGAATACCCATTAATGACTCATACTTTTTTAGTCTTTCTTTTTGAGTCTTTCTGTTCTGATGATGAGCATGTCAGGGACTCTTTTTAATTACATCTTTCTCAATTACACATAATGAGTAATAGTGGGTTGGTTTCGTTTTTTGGTGTTTTGTTTTTTTTTTTCCCCTTAATGAAACAGTGACAGAAAAAAAGGAATAAGATACTGAAGGTAAATGCAGACAACTTTTTTCACATTTCCAGGATCCAAACCTGCTGGATGGTATAGGTGATGTTCTGTGCAGAAAGGACAGGTTACACATTTGCTTTCTAGATTCTGTCCTTGGTCCCCAAATGGGGTATTTTTTTGTTCAGCCTTGTTATCACCTTCTCTCTGTCATTCTTTTAGGTTGAGGCTCGGACTGATCAGCATTCTTCTGTTGTATTACCATGCTTAATTTTGTCTGACGTTTCTGCTGATAGACAAAATTCTAGTAACCATTCTCCTATAGTAATGCATGAGTTTCATGAGGACATAATGATTTATTCAATATGTTATTTCATACATCTTAGAAAGCTAAACTGAATGGCATCCTTTCCTGTACCAGGCTTAAATAGCGTGATGTAAACATTACTGAAAAGGAGAGAGGAAGGACAGGTTAACCATTACACCAGAGTGAAAAAGCAAAGAATGGCCTAGGAAGATTATTTTTCTACTTTCTTATTTTGAAAATACTTTAGAATACTTCTGACTATTATTTTTTCTGTATAAAAGAGGTATCTCATAAGTTGTGCCAGTTTTAGAATTGTCACCTTTTTCTGCTGGGCCATTTATGACTGAAATATTACACATAATATAACAAAATATTGAAGTCTTCACCTAACTTTATAAAGGCTTCCAGGAAAAAGTGAAATGAAGTCAGACCTTGTATGGTAGCAAATGGCTGGACATTCTCAGGAAGCTTGCTATTAGAAAAACATCTAAATATACCAAGATTCTCAAAATCACATAAGAATTATAGAGTTAATAAAAATATATTTAACATTTCACAAATACCAGAGCAAAATTAATGCTACTGTATGGATCAGCTATAAATGGAAGGAGGAACTCCTGGGAAGGACCCCTAATGATGTTCCCTGTCACTTATTGCTTCCAAGTACTGCTTTTGCGAGAGTCAGGTATGTCGCAGGCCCTGGGGAGCCATCTGCATAACCTCTGCTTCTCCAACAGCTCTGACTATGGGTGACCTCAGCCCTCTTCCTAGACGAAGAGTCAACACTGATATCTCATGGATGTGAATGCCCACAGAAGTTTCAGTATAAAGACTTCGCAAAAGAACTAACATATGAATGTATTGCCCTCTATTTCCCTAAGATATTGAGTCCACTAACGACTGCCTTCAAGCAGTTCTGTACTCCTTTGCTATATGAATACTCAAAGCATCTACATTCAGCATTGTAGACTGCTGAATAGCATTTCTCCAGCTAAGTTCATGGACTTGTTCAGACAGAACGCTATCCCACCATAAGTTAGGATTTTAGAGGTATAAGAAGTTACAAATTGTATAAATGAATTGTAACTGGGAACAAGAAATTGATAATAGGAATTTTAAACTACGCATCAGGTAATCTTTTTGTTAAACTGAGCAAGTTTCATGTGAAAAATGCTAGACTTTGTTCTCAGGCAACTTTGAAATCAAAGCAAAAAAAATAATCATTACAAATTCTATGTTAAGAGTGATTGTGCAGTAGCAGCATGAAGGACTGGATGATTTCCTGAACATTTCCCATCTGTAATCTTGATGATTCACTTTATTTTTTGAATCACAGCATGCAACACTTTTCCTAAGGCCTCTTCCTGGAGTGAAAACTTTCATGTTTAGGCTTCTACTTCATAATAAGGGTTGCCAGAAAGGTTTGAAAGAAAGTACAGTCTTATTTCACGGTACAGTAAACTTTAATAACAACAAACCTCCCAAAGAGGAAGAATTTGATTCACAATTTTTCTGTGTGTGAGTTTAGTCTTAATCAGAAGTACTGCTCCTTTGATTCAGTGTATTAAGTTGAACAAAAATTGATTCTAGGTTGAATCCATCAATCCAAGCACCTCAACTGACAGGATTTTCTGCTTCAAAGTCAGTCTACTTTAGCAATCATGCTAATCATCCACTAATCCTGCTGAAAAAAAGAAATATTTATGTATTCAGTTAGGTGTAGCAGGGATAATACATCACATGGGGGTGGGAAAGAAGTTATGTAGTAGATGTAAGGTTTTGTAAAAGACAAAAAAATGAGAAAATCCTGTAAGAACCTAAGAAACGCCCTGTGTGGTCAGTGAAATGGTGCATCTAGCCTAGAACTGTCTGAGAGTGGAAAAAGAGAGGCTATTTAGGGAGAGCATATTTGCTTAGCCACTTCTAGCAGTTCCCTTTGAAACCTCCAAGCATTCAGGCGTATTAAAGAAGTCAGAGGATCATTTAGTATCCACTTACAGCCTTTTTAGTTGTCTATTTGTCTAATCCGTTACCAGACCGTCTAAATAAACTCTCTAGCTACATCACATTCTGTGGTAACAAATTAAGAAATGTAATGTCATCTCTTGAAAGTTCTTTTATGTATTTTAGTCCAAAATCCTCATAGGTTCTTCAAGTGCCTTCTTGCTTCTTGTGAGCAGGCTTTGGTGAACAACAGTTCCACTTTTGGCTTAGCCCCTGCTTTCATAATTTTCTTTCTAGCCTTCCCCTTTTTCCCTCATGCTTTTCTTCTACAAACTTAGAGTGTCCTTGCTTTTTCATAAGGCAGTTGCTGTATTCCATTGATCACTTTTGTTGTCTTTCTGAATACATTCTACAAATACAACATCTTCTAGATTAGTATTTCCTTAAATATCAGATTACCTGGGAAGAAGTTAAAAATTTAAAGGGTGACTCCTCACTTCTTCCTCAAACTCTGCTTCTCTGTTTCACCATTTCAAGGAAAGGTTTCCAGTTGACAGACTACTGTTGTAATAAATTTTTTACTATGCCGCTGGTTTTGTTGTTGGGTTTTTTTTTCCTCTTGTTAAAATTCAGTATAGATATGAAGCCATTTCCTAGTGGAAAGCTAAATTAACACATGGGAAAAAATGATATTTGAGAAGTTTGTAAATATTCATACAAATTCTGTCTTTGGAAAACCATTGGATATAAACAAACATTTTTTTCAGCTACAAAGTTGGTTGACAAAAGATGACACCCTAATGAAGCTTATGGAAAACTTTTAGATATGGCTGAAATGCTTGCAGTTTTAAAAACTGTGCATGTAGGCATAGGTAGTTCAACTCAACTTCAATTTAAACTATTACATTTGTAAAGCATACATAAAATTGGGCAAAGATTCCTTATTTAGTAATAGAATCATAAGATAATTTATGTTGGAAATGACTTTTTCAGGCCATCTAGTCTAATTCTCACTGAGGATAAGATCAGCTAGATCAGGTAGTTCAGGGAACTGTCCTGTCAAGATCTGAATATGTCTCTCCAAGGACAGGGATTCCACAAGCTTTCCAGACAACTTGTTCCAATAGTTAACTACCTTCTTAGTGGGTTTTTCCCCCCTAGTATCTAATCAGAATTCTGCATTCCAACTTGTGTCCTTTGCTTCTTGCTCTGCCACAATTTTCACCTCTGAGAAGAGCCTTGCTCTGTCTTCTCTGTATCCTCCCATGAGGTAGTTGTAAAATCTTCTCTTGGCCTTTTCTTCAAGCTAAACAGGTCCAGTTACCTCAGCCTCTCTTTGTACATCAGGTTCTCCAGGTCCCTGGACATCTTTATGGCCCTTTGCTGGACTTGCCCCAGTATTACAATGTCCTTCTTTTAGTGAAGAATGCAAAACACAGTCCTTCAGATGCAGTTTCACAAGTCACAAGTAGAAAAGTAATCATCTCCAGACTTGCTAGCTACATTCTCTAATGCAGCCCAGGATGCTTCTTTGCTACAAGGGCACATGGCTGGCTCATATTCTACTCGCTGAACACCAGGACCCCCAGGTCATTTTTTGCAAAGCTGCTTTCCAGCCAGTTGGTCACCAGGCTCTACTGGTGCATGGCATTATTCTTCCAAAGTGGTGGGACTTGCATTTCTGTTTGTTGAACTCTATGAGATTCCTGTTGGCCCGTTTCTTCAGCCTGTCAAAGCCCCTAGCCTTCAACATGTCAACCATTTGCCCCATTTTTGTATCACCTGTGAATTTCCTGACAATGTAACCCAATATCCAGGTCACTAATAAAAACACTAGGCAGATTTGATTCCAGTATCAAATAATGACAACTGACACTAGTTACCAATTGCCAACTAGGCTTTGTGCCACTTACCACAAATCCTTTAACCATGGCGGTCCAGCCAATTTTGAGCCCATCTTACTGTCTACTTTTCCAGCCTGTATACCCCATTTTGACAACAGCATTACTCAGGGAGGTCATGGTAAAAGCCTTGCTAAAGTCAGTTGCATCCACTGCTCTCAGCTTATCCACAGAGCTGACTATTTCACCATAGAAGGCTACCAGAATGGTTAGGCATGATTCACCCTTGATAAATCCATGGTGATTTTTTCCAGTCACCTTCCAGTCCTTCACATTCTTGCACGCAGCTTTCAGGAGCTTTATTCTATAATCTTCCCAGGGATTGAGGTTAGGCTGACTTGCTTGTAGTTATCTGAATCCCCTCTTTAAGATGTGGTTGTTTTTGCCTTTTCCAGTCATCACAAACCTCCCCCAATCAGTATGACTATACAAAGATAATAGATAGCAGTCTCACAATGATGCCAGCTAACTCTCTCAGCACCTGTGGATGATCTTATCAGGTCCCACATACCTATGTATGCCTAATTTGCTTAAATCCTTCCTAATTATTTTCCTCTGCCATGCATAATGCTTCACTCCCACAGATTCTGTCTCTAGGCAGAACAATCTGGGAGTCACCTGAGGGTGAACTTATCAGCAAACAGAAGTAGGGAAGCCATTAATAACCTCTGTCTTTTCCATACCCTTTGTCACTACATGCACATCATTCATCAATGGGCCCATGTTTTCTTCATCCTTTAGCCACACCTGCTCAGCTTCCTGCATATTGGAACAGACCATTACTGTGTTTGAGAAGGTTGTCCTGGGCTCCTTTGCTTTCCAATGGTGTGGATCCAGTCAAGCAGATTCCTCAAACAAAATGAGCTCTCCTTAAATTCAGGGCTGTGATTGTGCTGTTTTTGTCTTCTCACAAGGTTTTTAACTCAGTCACTGGGGCCAAGGCTGCTTTACATCCCTTGCCACTTTTTCCTTGTTTGTGAGCAACAAGTCCAGCAGAACATCTCCCTTATCATCTGGTTGATCACCTGTATAAAATTTTTTTCTTAACACTGCAGTTGTCTCCTGGGTTGCTTGTGTCCAGCCCTATTAAAGCACCAGCAAATACTGCAGTCATTGAAGTTGTGCATGAGTATGAGGGCCTCTGATGATGAGACTTCTTCAAGATTTTTAAAGAAGGCTTCATTTAATTCCTCTTCTTGATCAGGTGGTCTGCGGCAGATGCCCACCACACCATCTGTGTGGGTTTGCCCACTAATCCTTACCCATAAGCTCTTGACTGGCCCATCATTCATTCCAAAGCAAAGCTCAGTATATCTGAGGCTCTCCTACACATAATGTGAAACCCCTCCTTCTCAGTTTGTTTTTCCTAAAGACCCAGTATCCTTCTACTGCAGCACTCTGTTTGTGTTGGCTATCCCACCATGTCTCTTTAAACCCCATGAGGTCATTGCTGTGCAACTGCACACACCCTTCTAATTCCTCATGTTTCTATCACATAGAATCATAGAATCGTCTAGGTTGGAAGAGACCTTTAAGATCATCGAGTCCAACCATTAACCTAACACTGACAAAACCACCACTAAACCATGTTGCATGCATTTCTGCATATGTACTGAAGAGGGACTCCCTCAGTCGTGCTGCTTTCACAAGCGTGAGAGCCTCCCCCACTATTCTGTCCCCTTCTGTCCACTTTCTCATTGCCTTCACTTCTCTTCCTGTTAAGGCAATCCTCCTGTGGTGTATCTAGTTTAAAGCCCTCTCATTAGGGTAGGAAACCTGTTGCCAAAAATGCTCTTATTCCTCTTTGTCAACTGGGCCACATTTCTCATCAGCAGTTCTTCAGAGAAGGTACTAAAAGCTAAAGATCTGTCTGCAATACCAGCCAGACAGCCAAGTGTTCATCTGCATGACATGCCCAAACCTATCTAAGCCTTTGACTGTCACTGAAAAGACTGAGGAAAACACCACATGCTCCCCCAGGCCCTTTTTCACTTTTCCTAGTGCTCTGTAGTCACTCTTCGATTTGTTCCAGGCCTCCCTCGGTAGTACTGTTGGTTCCCATTTGGGTGGGCAACCACAGGTAGCAGTCTGAACACAAGATGAACATCAGCAGTCTCTCCAAAGGATCTGAGATGCAAGCCCCCCAACAAGTAGGAAATCTTCCAAGAAATGAAAACAGGTAGGCAGATGGGTTCCTCCATCCCCTGCAGAAGGAGATTCCTTCTATTATCCACCACATGTGCTTGGTGCAGGCAGTTGGTTCAGGTTCCACTGAGCTCAGTGCCTTCTCTGATAGATATGCTTTGTCCTCACCTATTCTCAGGGCCCAGTGCCTGTTCAGTAATTGCAGGTATACAGGCAAAGAAAGAATATTCCCTCTGTTGTTAGAGTCATAAGGTTCGAACATCCCCCATTTTGGGACTCTCCATCCACTACTCCTTTAAGCATAATCTCTAGCTGTCCATCCTTCCTTGTATCATGTGGCTCAGGCTTTTGCCTCTACAGAGTATGTAGAAAGACCTTATCCATCTCCTGCATTCATTCTCTGTGACGGTGTGCAGTCTGCTCACCTCTTTCACAGGTGAGGCCACCATCACCCCCACTCCAGAAGTATTGCCTACAGCCCAAAGCCTACACAACAACATCATGCTTTAGGAGTACTGCCTGCATCAAGGCTTCTGTTTTGCCTGGGGTGTTTGCTTGAGTTCATGCTGGACACTGTCCTATAGCACATTACCACCATCATTGCATAGATCTTAGTCTTGGGCATAGTTTCAAGGGCCATCTTGCAACAGCTGTCAGGCCTCTATTTTCTGCTCTCCTGGAACTGTATTTCTACTTGCCAGATTTTCATCTGCTCCCCAAGTTTCAGCTAAGCAGTTGTTCAACACTCCCTAATTAGCAGCCAGATGAAGATGGTTTTTATAGGCACTCCCTAAAAAGGAAACAGCTAACAGAAGCAAAGCCCTCCAGAAGCTATTCTTCACCCAGTGTAGCAGCCTGCGAGAAGATGTTGCTCAAAAAGGAATCCGCCAGAAGATACTTCCTGCAGTTCATTGGAGAAGCCTGGAAACTGCTGTAACAACTGGTAGGTCTGTGTTAGCTGTTCTGTTTTCTGTGCTCATAGTCCATATGAGACATAATTTTATATAAAATTTGTCTTCTTTTATTTATAAACCCTCTTGCTTTCGTCTTTCAAATCCAGTGCATGCATGCATAACCTCATACCTTCCTAGACTAAATACTGTCTAAATCATTCATTTTCATCCTTTTTTTGGTAGATATGTTAATTCTTCATGAAGACCATATCTAATAAGTATCTCAAAAACATTAATGGAAAATATATTTAGTCTGAGAATTCATGTGTGTACTTCTTACAGCATTTTAATAATAATTTCATGCATATGATCTCACTTGTTCAGTCTTGCAAAGCAGGCAGATGTTTTCATACTCACTGTTGTGTTTGTGATTGCACAAAGCAAAATACTTTTTGACAAAATGAGGTGTGACATTTCATTTATCCACCATGGAAAGAGTAATGAAATATAGTCATAGGCTTTGCAATTTAAAAAGTAAAACTAACCTATAACATCAACATATAAGAATCCAGTCTTAACAAATTAGCCATAATAATTACTAATAACAATAAAAAAGACAAAACTTAGATATTCTGCATCCTGAAAGTCTACTGGGAGACTCTCAGGTCTTAAAAGAGGTTGCAAGTATACGTACGTACATGTAAAATACATACAAGCATACACTTCTATATATACTAATACCCATATGTATTTATGTATATATTCAAGTTATTTTTAAGTACATATACCATGATTTAGTGGCAGTGCTAGCTGTAATTGCTATTTCTATGTTTCACACTTCAGTAACTTTCAAGCTATTTACACATTAGACTTGTATACATTTTTAAATCTCTTACATAGAAACATATATAATTCTTATAGGGACACATTAATTTTAACTGCTTCTTTTTCTTATCCATTACAAGCAAATATTTCCGTCCAAATATAAGCTTGATCCTTTTACCATTATATTGCTAACTTGACATGATGGAACAAGGCTTAATGCAATTTAAGTGATGTAAGAGTATGAAAAAACTGCAACTGAAAAAATACTATTGTTTCATGTCCTACTTGCTACTTTCCAATCAGATAATGACTAGTTGATCCACAATAAAGATATCAGGAAAAAAAAATATCAACTATTAGTTATAGTATGCAAGTATCGTATATTTAAATTAGGTGGTTATATTAAAAGATATTACATTTCAGTTTATAGAAGCTGGCCTGTAGCACCAATCTAACTCTAAAAAAGCCACACTGATGCGTATGGTTTTATATATTTGTAAGATACTGTATATTTGGTAAAAATTGTGTATGCCATATGAAGACAGAAAAGTTGGTCTGATATTGTTGACGACTTCAGTTATTAATAGCTTCTCTCATCACTGCAAGCATTCCTTATGACAACTACTGTATAAAATTTCCCCATTTGTTTCCTCAGTGTACAATAAGAAATTTAAAAAATAACTTTTGCTAGTAGAAAAGAAGGAAACAAAATCGTTCTCTCTTCATGGAAGGAAGGATATTAACTTTTGCAAAGATTTAAAAATTCAGAATTCCTCAAAGATTCTGGGGTGAATACCACGAACAGTGTTGGCTGATTTTATCAGTTTGCAAGGCAGGACTCCTGGTACCCAAGCTATGTTTTGTAAACAAATTCTGCTGACACTGGCTGCATAGCAATTGTAGAGTATGCTTAAAGAATACCTGCTCAGTCCTTTTCTCTTTTCAAGCAAAATGAATGACTACTTAGTTGTGTGCTTATGAAAAACTATTCTTTCCTTGAATACCACAGAACATTTCTCACCTAAATGTCACCTGACTTCTTACCTGGCAAACAGCTACAGTAAAATTCACCAATCAAATCATGGCAATGGCCTCCATTTTTGCAGTGATTGAAGGAACATTCATCAATATCCGTGGAACAGTTTTTGTCTGACAGAAAAGAAAATGAAACATTAAAACTATAAATCATGCTGGGTTTGGGAAAGCAGAAAAGCTACTTCACAGTATAAGTGACAAATGCATAATTTAACTTTTCCAGGTTGGAAACACTATTTTATTTCTGCTTGACAGCTTTAAAACTAGAGGTATTCATAGATCATAGCAGATTGATAGTTAACAAGTTAAATATTTTAAAGAAATAAGTATGAGCTATATTTGCAAATATATTGTGTATTCTAGCATTACATCTCAACATTATAATTACTAGAATTATATGCCCCAATTTAAAAACTATTTTAGAGATTTAATAACCTCAGTAACAATAAGAAAAATATTTCTGAAGGTTGTTTCCATGTTTAGATGAATAAAGCCACTTCTCAGATCCCAACAGAAAACCACAAATTCACTCAACTATGTCTTCATTTTTCTTCTTTTAAAGAGATTTAATTGAGCTGCAATTCAAATGAACTCAAATCTGAAAAAACAAAATTGTAGGAGAATGTATAGAAGACATACAGAGGAGAATAGAAGGCTAAAAGGTGGCTTATGAAACTATTAACTCATTTGGCATACCAAAAAAAATTCATAGTCCTCAATCTCTCTATTGTGCACTGCATTAATTTACAGCAAGCTCTAGCCTGGTATAAATTATACTGTGATCTTTCTGATCCAGAATTGGTTCAAAATCAAGGGACAACTGTAGAGATTAACAGCTCCTGTGAATACCAGAAGCTACTCCAGTGGTCGAGAAGGAAACCTGTAGCTGTCACTGATGTGAATGAAACAAATGGTTGTTGGTATTCTATCCAGAAAGCGATGGAAAACAACATTTTGGAAAGGAATCATCATTCAAAAATACAAAGATTTTTGAATGTGCTATTGGCAATTTTTTTCATGCAATAGTGGAAAAGGCAACTACAAAGAGAGATTTTCTGGGATTTGATTCTAAGTAAAAGAGAAGAGTAATCTCTGAATATGAAGAAAGGAATGTGAAGAACTTGTGTGAGATCAATAAACATCCATGGGAAGGCAGAGGGTATTGAACAACGTAAAACCAAAGGAATTCAGAAAAATTGCAAAGAGTGCAGAAAATTTCTGACGTGAAACCTGATGAGAGGCTGATTTAAAATAAAGCAGTAACTAAGAAAGTTACTGCTTTCTTTAAGTACACCAAGACAAATTATCCTTTTGTGGGGAAAAAGACACTGGTTATTAGGACATCAACTTGGCTTTTCCTGTTTTTCAAAGGATGAAAGTGCCTAACTAACAAAATATGGGTCAGGTTACTAAGATAACTTGAAAGTACAGCATAAATGTGTAGGCTTGAAATCAGACCAGCAAAGGCATTGAGTAAGATGGGATGGTCAAGGTAACGAGAAACCACGCTGTAAGTACTTCGGCATTAAAGATGAAGGAAAAGTATGGTTTCCCATTCAATGGAGAACGATGGGTACTGATAATGGTAATCATGCCAAATTGTTCAATGCTTCTTTTGCTTCAATCATCAGTAAAAAGGTCATCTGCGAGCAGTTCATTATCATAATTGATACCTCTGATTAAAGGGCAACACTTCAGTGTTGAATAGAGAAGGCAGGCTGGAGAATTGTCAGATGAGTTAGATGTTCAGATAGACTGGTCTGATGAACTTCACCCTGGGGTACTTCAAGAACTGCCTGATAAAAACTCACTAGTTTTCTTGGTGAATTTGTGTAAGATAGGTGAGGTACCTGAAGCCTCAATAAAGTCAGCCTTTAAAAAAGTGTAAAAGGCAGAGTCTTAAAATCACAGATCCATTTGTGTAATTTCAGTTCCTGGATGAAATATGGGAAAAAGTTACTAAACTGATTACTTGTAAGAACCTATACATATAAAATATATTAAAAATAAGCCTTATGTAAGCAAACCAATTCCTTTCTACACCTGAGTTACAGGCCTTGTGGATAAAAAAAACCCATAAAACAATAGCATATGTCATATTCCTTAACTTCAGTAATGTTTCTACTGCTATTTCATGTGAAATGCTAATAATTGGACTAGATATGAACTACAAGAGAATATTATCAAATGAGTAAAAATTGTCAGAAAGCCCATATTCACACATTAGTTATCAGTGGTTTTACTACCAAAATAGATGAATGAATTGCACAGATTTTGAAAGAGGTCTGCTCTCCATCTAGTTCCACTCAATTTTTTCAACAACAGCCTGGATGGTGGACAACAGAGTAAGCTTATTGGTGGCAACACAAAAAGGTACATTGGAGGACAGCATTAGAAGTCTTCATAAATTTTGTCAAATTGGGTATAGTGTCTGAAATAACAAATATTATCCAATCAGAACAAGTGGAAGATACCATAATACAGTAAATCACAAGTTAAGTAGGAACAAAATCCAGAATTTTGTTCCAAATCAAATACTGTGCTGGGGTATATAAAAAGGAACATAGCCAGTTAGAAGCATAAAGTAATCCTTTCATTCTCATCTTGCTAAAGTAAAGTTGCATTTGGAGTGCTTTGCACTGTGCAGTCAGCTGCATTCAAGACATGTGTGGACCAAATGAAGACGGTCCAGATGAGTATGACAAGAATGACAGAGAAGTTGAAAGCATGACTTCTTAGGAAAAGCAAAATGAATGGGACTGTAAAGTCTAAATAAGGAAGATTTGAATAGAAATGTGATGACAGTCATAAAATAAAAAAAGGATTTTGCAAATGTCTTTAGTTTTCCATGTTCATAGCGGACAGGATAAGAAGTAATGCATTTAAACTGCAGTGAAAGTCTGATTAGATGTTAAGGAACTCCTAGTGGTTAGTATAACACACTGGAAAGATTGCCTGAGGAAAATAAGTAATGGTGTCAGACTTCTTTAAGGTGAGATAAATACATCAGGAATGACACAGTATGATATATGTTTTCTCCTGGGATGAGGATGGAATAGATGATCTTTAGTGTTTTCTTCTAGTGCTATGATTATATAATATACAGGGCACACACACTGTATAACACAGAAGGTCCAAAGGCTTTTATGTTCATGTAGTGAGTTGGATTGTCTGGAAATTTGCTGTGCCTCATAGTAGGGTAAAGCAGGACAAGTATTCCAAATGTGTGGTCATGTAAGGAAGGACCAAGAGTCATCCCTATCAAAAAGTCTAGGAAATTTAAAATAGGATAGGAAAGGTTTTAAGTTACTTGGTGTGTGATAATAGGGCTCCCACTTTGGAACCTAGTGCTTCTGTCCAAATCTGTATCTCCACTCTGTCTCTCCATTAGAACACATTTATTTTTTAGTCAGATAAGAGAGAGATGAGTCCAGGCATGCAGTAGCCATAGAAGCAGAGAGCACTCACAGTGTAGTAAAAGTATTAACACTAGCAGGCAGAAACAAACACATTCTTCATGCACACCATAAATGTACATGGTTAAAAATACAGCGGGATAGACGAAAAGTCTTACTCTGTTACAGAGTGAGTGTGCAACTTTTGTCACATTCAATATATATTCACCCCTCAAGTCTTCCTCATTAGAAAATCATAATGAGACAAACTTCATACTTCTCTGAGCCTCTTTTTCTGCAAGGTGGTTATGAAAAGCCCTTACTCTATTATTTCAATACTGACTTTTAAACAAACTGCATTTCCACTCTCACTTCATTTCCTGTATCTTCCTGATACAGGAGAGAAAGCATATGCATTAACTGAAATCTTGTGATAACTTTGATCTGGTTAAACAGTACATTTTTCAATGTACTGCAGGTCACTTCTGGTCACTTGCGTCTGCTGGATACAAGCAAGGAAAAAGATATGTAGGTTATAGCTACTGAACTGTAGCTGAACTGTATGTGAGGAAAAAAATGAAGTGATCTGAAAAGGGCTGCTGAAGACCTCAGCATATGAGCACTATTGCAGTGCTGTGACAAAAAAAAAAAAAGTAATTCTCAGATGTACTTTAAAAAACAAGAAGAAATATTGATGTGTAAAATACCTTTGCATTAAACATTGACTACAAGGTTCCATATTTAAAAATAAGTGGGAAGGATGCAGGAAAAGCTACACAATTTATTCCAACAACTGAAGAAAGCATGCTGTCGGCAAAGGCTTAAAGAGCTCCATCTGTTTCATTTAGAACAAACAAAAACAAGAAGTGACTTGATTACAGTGTATAAGTGTCTTTACAAAGAGAAAATACTTGGGTGTTAAGAGGCTTTTTCATTTTGTGTAGAAAAGGTAATGAAACTCAATAGCTCGAAGTTGAAGACAAAAATTTAAATAAAATATTTAATATAAACTTCTAAATTTGATGGTGATTACTACTAGAAAAAAAATCCAGTGAAATTCTGGCTTCTCTTCATGCATTCAAATCAGGACTGAATGTTGTTGGATTCAATGTCTGCTTTAATCAAAACTAAGTAATTAGGTTCAGTACAAGGTGGTTAATGGACAACATTAACTGCCTTCTGGTATACAAACCAAACGTAGAGCATACAACCAGCAATCTATGGGTTGTTAGAAGACTTCCAGAATAAATTCCCTGATCCTGTAGCCTTCTGTGGGTCTTTGCAGGGAAAACATCAAGACAATTCTGCAAGCCAGGTATATATCTGTGACAGTGGTAGCCCCCCCCAAGGCAGCTGGGTCCTGTAGCATCATTGTCATCAAGTGGAGTGTGTATGTCCTGTGTTTGGAGGTTCTGGAGGTTCTTAGGAAAAGTGGCTGTCAGGTGCTGCTCTGCTGTTATCAGAGCTAATTATGCAATTCTGTTTCTTGCCTGATTGCAAAAGTGCCAAGGAAAAAAATCTTCTTATTAAAGTTTTACAAATAGCTTTAAAAACACCACTCT
Source organism: Stercorarius parasiticus (assembly GCA_013396915.1). Taxonomy (NCBI): domain Eukaryota; kingdom Metazoa; phylum Chordata; class Aves; order Charadriiformes; family Stercorariidae; genus Stercorarius; species Stercorarius parasiticus. The sequence goes on from VWZL01001979.1 coordinate 595,282, forward strand.
GTGATTAACATTCTTCCCCTCCTGCCTCAAGACTCCTCAGATCTGAGCAAGCAGCAGTTTCTAGTCAACCTACTGTTCAACTTCTTACTGTTTAAGCTTGTGAGTCAAGCTGTGGGGTAATGTCCCCATTATCACCACTGCAGCCCTGTAGCCCAGTACGTATGGCATTGCCCTCGCTAGCATCAGGCCACAGGTTTGGTGTCAAGCTAACATCAGAGGCCTCAGGACTTGCCTAGTGGCCAGGTGGATCTTGCCTCATTTGGTTTAGTTTTCTTTAATTTTGTACAATTGCATCATGTTATGCTTATTGTTAATAAAACGTAGACAGGAATAACAAGTAGTTAGGCTGCATAGAATGAACTAATTATGACCCTAGAGTAAGGCTGCAGTGTGAAGGAGTACAAGGGAGAGAGCAGAGGCCTTGAAGGAGCATTTGTAGGATGGCACTGGAGACTCCAAGGCCATTAGCAGTTCACCTGAGGCCAGTTACTGCTACGGAACCAACCACAGGAGCTGGGCAAAAACAGGTCTAGTGATAACAAAATAGACAAAGAACAAATGCCTAACATATGTAAAATGCTTCAAATGTGGCAAAATCAGTAGTTATAGGGAGTTGCAGAACCAAGAAAGAGAAAGGTGTAAAAAAAAAAAAAGAAAAAAACAAGAAAAAAAAATGGCCAAAAAGTGAAGAAGAAGAGAGTCAACTGTGCTACTGAAGATGGCAACAAATATGGCTACTACTTAGTGTGGTCATGCTGAAGCTGATAGTGTCATACCTTTTATAGTCTGTCAAATAAGAGGGTGCCCAAAGGTAAATTTTTTTCACGTGTTAAAAACACAGCCTAGTATATACTGGGAAATATAATTTAGTATCAAAATCTCTGGTACAATTGCAAAGTTGGTATTGCAAAGGCAATATTGAACAACAGACTTTTTCCAACATCAATGATTTGGTGGATTTTTTTCAGAAAAGAAGCCATCCGCTACAAAAAAAACTAGAGAAAACCATTCTTATGTAAGATGTCCCTTCCATTTCTCAAATTCATTAACAGAATATCTGGGAGGGACGGAAAATGTGCACTGCGGAAGTTGGCTGGAGGCAGATTTTTTTATGTCAGCGTTCATTCACTGATTGCTTATGTCATAACAGAAAATTTAGTCCTAACAGGTTAATTGAAGCAGTTATAATAAAAATCTCAATGCAGCAGGAATTTCTGTCTTGATATTCGTATGTTATTTTTACAGGTGCACTCAGATGTGAAAAGTAGAAATTGTGCTTGCTGTGCTGGCATATTACTGTCCATAGTATGATGTCATCCATGACCTTAACTGTTTAGAGTATAAATAGAAAAAACATGCAAAGAAATAGAGAAAACAGAAATAGTTTATAGAAAAAGATGTAAAGGAAATATTTGGTTAATGTCCCATGGTAACTCAGGAAGACTAAGAATTTCAACCATGTTTTCCAGAGTCTTCTGCACATCCTTTAATCACTGTATGAGCTTTTCTAGACAGGATTGTTTTTCATTTTTCATTTGATAAGGTCCTCCTAGCAACCAAAACCTTTTTTTTTTATTTAAAAACAATCCTATTCATATTAAATGATTATGTTCCAATTTATCTAAAATTAATTAAATACACAGTCACACCCAGAAAGATATTACTGTATGTTCTACATACATTATATTATGCATGACAATTGGCATCACTATTGGAAAAAATCCATTATATCTAAAATAAAGGGGATAAACTGAAATACAAATATAATCTCATAACACCTCCAGTAGAGCAATGATAAAGTAAATCCCATATAAACTAATTACATTTATGATTGAAGAATTAACTTATCTTTTTTCAGAGTGTTCCAACTGTTACTATTCACCTTCTAATTTAAACAAATCATGCTTGGTATTTGCAGATGGAAAACTATTGGAGAAATGTGCCATTTGATTTCTCACTAAAAAAAGAGATTTTGCTTATTTTTTCAATGACTGGAAAAAACATTGCTACTGAACTATAATTGATTTGTTTTTCTTTAATGCGATTCAATAGTTTTTTATGTATTAGCTTATCAACATTCTTATGTAATGTAATTTGCAACATGATGAAACTTCAACAGTCTTTTCTGCACACTACTGATCTTTTTTTTTCACACTCAGTGTTCTAACCTGAACTCCTTCCAGGGGAAGTAGGTACACTTACACATTAGATGTGACAATAAACATTCTCTAATAACCACAGAAATACGTACTGAATACATTTCCATGTATGCATAAATAGTGTTTATTTTCCAGCATGTGGAGTTTGCACACCCAACTGTGGGAAGCCTGCCCTCGGCAGCTCGCCTTCTGGAGTGTTTCTGAAATCCAGCAGCCCATTGGCACTGTCCCAGCTGAGCAGAGGAAAGGGAGGCAGCCTTTCGCTCTCATGCCACCATAGGCCTACTATGAGTCACAGCTCTGCTGGCCAGGAGCCAGGAGAACCATCTCGCCCTCTTGGGTCTTCAGCTTCCATGTTTTGAGTTGGTTTGAAAAACCTTAGTGCTTTGACTAGAGATCAGATACAAGCATGTTGTTTACATGAACTCTGTCATTAGGGGACATCAGAGAAAAGAACACCTGGCTTTTGGGCTGCTTCTGTAAGGGCCATTGATCATAAAATCACAGAATTATAGGGGTTGGAAGGAACCTTTGGAAATCATCTGGTCCAACCCCCCTGCCAAAGCAGGGTCACATAGAGCAGGCTGGATAGGAATGCATCCAGGTGGCTTTTGAGTATCTCTAGAGAAGGAGACTCCACAACCTTTCTGGGCAGCCTGTTCCAGTGTTCTGCCACCCTCAAGGTAAAGAAGTTTTTCCTCATGTTCAGATGGAATTTCCTCTGTTCTAACTTGTGTCCGTTGCCCCTTGTCCTGTCACTGGGCACCACTGAGAAGAGTTTGACCCCACCCTCTTGACACCCGCCCTTTAGATATTGATAAGCATTGGTGAGATCCCCTCTCAGTTTTCTCCAGGCTACACAGACACAGTTCTCTCAGCCTTTTTTCATAAGAGAGGTGCTTTATTCCCTTGATCATCTTTGTAGCCCTCCACTGGCCTCTCTCTAGTAGTTCCTTGTCCTTCTTGAACGAGGGGGCTCACAACTGGATGCAGTACTCCAGATGTGGCCTCACCAGGGCAGAGTAGAGGGGGAGTATGACCTCCCTCAACCTGCTGGCCACACTCTTTAATGCACCCCAATGTGGAACAAGAATCTGATGCATGAACTGTAAGCAAGACTGAGTATCTGTGACTGACTCTAAAGATGGTATCTGTAACTGACTCTAAAAAGATGGTAAGCACCAATAGATTTCTCAGGCCGATTCTTTCCTTTGAATTGTTGAGGACAGGACTGGAGATGATTAGTGTGGAATAGAGGATGGAGTGATTCAATGATTTTAAAATGTGAAGTGGTCTTGACATTAACTAAAAGCATCTAGGTCAGCCAAAAGCTGCCTAAAATAGAACAGCTTTTGCAGGCTTACCGAAAACAAAGCTTAGAAACTCTGAGAAAAATAACCCACAGGAAAAGACTTCTGAAAGCACAAAAAAAGGTGTCTGTCACCTTTTGCCTCATGATGGAATGAGTTGAGCTAGAAGGCACTGCACATCCTTCTATAATTTTGGTTTCCAAATGTTCAGTGTTTCAGGGACCACTTGTTTAGCCACAATAGATAATACAGGATTCAGAAAGCTTACAGTATGAGACATGCCAGAAGAAATTATATAGATTTGATCTTCAGAAAGCATATTTTAGGCTTGCAAATTTATTTAGTCTGATGCATAAATCCTAAAGACTTATTTAAGTAAACATGTGACTGATGGTAGATTTTGACTGTTGATTCATACTGCCTTATGATAATGATAAACATGAATGAGACACAGCCAAAACCTAAAACAAGGATCATGTTACACATAGAGAATTCATATGGACCATGATATAAGCGAGGAAGTCAGATTAAGAATCTCATGTATATAAATTACAACAAAATTCAGTGCTAAATGCTAAAATAAAAAACTTTGGAATTACGTTTTTTCTACCCAGTGTACACTGGTGTCAAGTTACTAGCATAGGAATCACTCAGGCACATGTGCACAGTTTTGAAATCCATTTAATTAGTAATCTCTTTGAAAATTGAAAATAGGCAAAGGTTTACGATGAACAAAATATAATCCTGTCACTTATTCGAGATGAAAAAAACATGCCTTCTCATCCCAGAACACAACAAAATTCTTGGGCTCCAGCGACTTACACTACCAGAAGAAATCCACCCAAATAATGAAACCAGTCAAAAACAAACACCTCATAAAATTGCCTCCTCCTTCTGTATTACTGATGAATTCCATACAAGCCCACCTGATTGATGCTTTGATTCAAGGTATCTTACTACTTAAGGTACTAAAGGTGTCCTACTGTTCAATATTAAAATTCCCTACTTCACCTATCTTCAGGTTCTGATAATGCCCAGAATTCACTAGTCTGGATGTGCTGAGCAAGTCTTTTTCTAATTTTTGAGGCTTGCCAGGTTAACAGACCTGGACTGCCTTTACCTATCTCAACTACCAGATGTTCTTGAAACGCCTCTAATTGTCAAAATCGAACAAAACATTGTGAGAGAAGGAGGTGGCAGTGCTGCCATCTGTCCATTTGTCCAATAGCTCTTTACTATGGGATAATTACAGTGATCCTGTGTGTGCTGACTCCCACAAGAGGGCATTTGAGAGCAAGCTTTGATTTAATGGAGGGAGACAGAAGGTCTTTGTCTTACTCAGGAGCTGCATCTCTCTGTCTACCTATCTTGCTCAGAGTAAAGGAAACTCTGCAGCAGGCTGCAAAGCTGCCAGCACTAGGTGCGCACCCTTTTAACAATAAAATCTGCACTTGGGAGCAGAAGCTGCACAAAGACTCCCTGCTTCTCTCAGGACTCTCTCAGTTGGGTGTTCCTGTCCTGCTGGCTTTCCTCAGCAGGAGAGAGCTGCTCCCTTCATCCAGGCCAGCTCCCTGCCACCTGTATGGTGCTGCCTCTGCTCCCAGGGAAGAACAAACTCCTCAGGCTGGAGAGGGCTCCACCACCTGTGGAGCACCCCAGTCAAGGCCATTCAAACAGGCAGCTGTGTCCCTCCCATCCAACACTGCCCTTCTGGCACAGCATTCATGCATAAGGCATGCGACACCAAACTGGCGTGATGCCACCTGGCTTGGCACCAGAAAATGACAAGACAAGCAAACAGCTAGGCCTAAGACAGCTTTTGTACCTGACCAGCTCAGATTCTAAAGCTAAACGTTATTTGGAAATGCCTTTTAACGTGTTAGGAAAACAAAAATATGTTTGGGAAAAAATGAAAAGAAAAAAATCAGCCCTATACATTTACTGGACTTTTTCAAATCTCACTTCTGTGATCAAGTTTCATTAGAAAAATACAAGATGTGATCAACAGGGAGCTAGCAGATCTGTTGATGAACTTTCTAACTTGTGCCTCCTTGTTCATAGCTAACTGTTGTTGCCCAGTAAATACAATTTCTGCCTTCAGCAGGGGGATGCCCCGGCTGTGCACTGACCTGGCAGTGCAGGGGCTCAGGCTCTCCATGGCCTGAGCTGGGTGTCGCTGGTTTAACCCCTGTGCTGGGGCCAGCAACTGCTGCTTCCCCTGCTCCAGCTTCAGCTCTGGGGTGATCCCGCTGGGGAGGGGTGACACCCTGCTCCCCAGTCACTGCCTGACAAACCACAGCCCTTTGTGTGCCTGGGGCTGGGGGGGCTGGCGGCCACAGCCAGGCTGCAGCTGGCAGTGCAGGAGAAGGATACAGGCTGGATGAGAAAATGCAGAAAAATAACCTCAACCGGATCCCTGACTAACGAGGAAGAAACCCTCACCAGGAACATCTTTCTCTAGGAAAAGGGCTCAAGATGCTAATAACTAATGCCTAAACTCACCCACTCCTCCTTGAGAAGACTGAAACTGTCACCTGTAGCATCCAGAGGGACACAGTAAAGTTGAACATAACGCCAAAGAAAATGGGTAGATATTAATAAGTTTTCTGTTATAACAATTTTGACTGTGCTGTTAACAGCAATTTTCTGCATTCGTTGTGTAATATGGATTTCTACATTGTTTAAATATTAACTGGATAAACAAAAAATTCCTATATATACACTAGGTTTCCTTTTACCCTTAAAAAGTTTTTGTGTGTGTGACTGTTAGCATGGTAATATCTTCTTGGGCCATCTACATGAGTTGTAGAACTCAGAAGGACATGGAACATTCTTTTACCACTGTTTGCTTTTCTTAGAAGATAGAAGCTCAAATATTCAGTATTTTGCATCAAAGACTCTTCCTAGGGAGGCTGAAGTACTTGTTAGAAGGCCTGGAGAGAGCAGATCTAATGACATTCACAATGGCTAACTCTGCATTTATTATGCAAATAGCATAAGCACACATGAAAATATTCAGTGTAATCAGGAGGATCCTTCTACCCACTTTGAATTCCAGTCAGTAGACTGGCTGATCTGTTTTCTTGTAAGAGCTGTCCTGTCTCACAAAAAAAGTCAATATGAACTGAGATCAATAGCACGTTCATGATGAAAAATCTCTCACACAGGAAATGCGGGAGAAAATAGAGCTTTTTCATAATGGACTATTATGCAGTCATGTGAACTTCTATGACTGCAACACAGGCCTCGAGGTACCCATTAAAATCTGCCCATAACTCACCGGTAACTGTTTTACTGTTGACAGATCTTGGCTCCTTTTTGTCTTGGAATGAACAGATATGTCACTGGCAAACTGTTTGCATCAGTATGAATCTAGGATAAAGTGTTCCTCCTAAGGAGAACATACCCTGTTCCAGGCTGCCTTGGTGACACCTACACATTGGTTTATAATTGCGTTTCTGTAATGTGGACTCCATCATATCCTAGAGTAGTGTAGCTGTATTTTCACAGGAACAGCTTTTCCTACATTCCTTAGTTCAAACTGACTGACTGTAACCTATTATTGAAAAGTTAGATGTTTTCCATTTTGATCCTTGCAGTATAACAGTAAGAGTTTTTAAGTCTCTTTCTTTTAAAATTATTGCATTAAAAATGCTTCTATTTATATGAACAAATACTTTGTAATCACCTCAATTATTTTCATGATTGACACAAAATAGGCATATACTATGCAAACTCATGACAGCAAAGCCAGTTATCAAAGAAAGAAAAAGAGAAGAATATGATCTTGTAGGAAATAGAGCATATCTCAGGTTTGTCATGCTGAATAATATTAGAATATGTTGGCATGAATCAAGCAAAATCACAGACATTCATGGGAACTGCAACTATTATCACTTTCACAGATTCTAAATCTCTGTATATCATCTTACATTCCTTATGTCCCATCTGCCTATTTTCAACCATTGACAAAATATGTACGAGGGGCTCCTAAACTGGATGTCACTGCTGTTACTATAAACCTGAAATGCTCTATTTACTTATAACTTAATTTTGCCTCCTCACTTCTTTAACTGTTCATGCTCCATAATAGATCTCTTTCATTTTTCTTTTCTCTCCATTGGTCACCACAGATTTTGAGCTCTCTGTACATATCTGTTTGGCTTTTTTATTACAACACACACTTGCTTTGTATGACTTCTGAGACGGCCACTGCTTTTCTTCCTGTTACCTCTTACGACTAATGCTGCTCCATTTGCCTCTGAAATCACCAGCTGAAAGTCAGTGTGTTCCAGTCCCTGACATCACAGCATATTAGTTGTTAAGAGGGTATATTTTTGAGACGGTTTTATTGATTTCTGCATGATCCTGTTAGCTGCTTCTGGCAGAAAGCAGGGCCATGAGGATTTGCTCCTGATGCGAGAGCTGTTTTCTTAAACCTTTTAGACGCAAAAATAATTGTGCAATTTACAAGCTATTTATCATAAGGATCTGATGGTGTCTTTCTTGAAGAGAACAAAGTGTCCTCTTGCTAAAATTGCATTCTCATTCATCTCAATTGATTGAGATTCTATCTCAATCACATAAAATGTATGACTGCGATACAATCCTCTGAAGACAAACAGCATCAGCTATAGCTATCATTGCTCACCTATTTTCATAGACTAGGTGTTTTCTCAATGCTGTTTTTTTCTAGGCATAATATAGTTTTTCTTTACATCAATTATCAAACAGCATACACGCTGCTTTCAATTTTTATCATATTAGTAGGGAAATTAAAGCAGATTATCAATAGCACAGAACACTGAGTTGAATTTATTTTTACAAATGCTGAAACACTGAACAAAATGCAATTAAAAAGAGGGGTTTTTTTAATTTCAGAAAAAGAAATTAAAAGTTTAGCTATTTAATGTCTTATCCAGAGTTAAAATAAATCTTACCAGTAAATCCTGGAGGACAAACACAATGGTAGTCTGCAACCAGGTCTAAACAAGTTGAATTGCTTTTACAGAAGCCATAAGTGCACTCATTAAAGTCGATTTCACAGTTCAGACCTTCAAATCCTTGTTGGAAAAAACCAAAGAGCTATGTATTATTCAGTTATATCTGTGCTTTCTTTTCCAAAGCATGCTTTTGGGTCTTTTTTTTTTAAATATATTGTTTTCAATTTACTCTTGTAAAAAAAAAAATATCTTGAAGTCTTACAGAAAGATTTTTTAAAAGCTTTTTCTGCTCTGTCATTAATAGGAAAATACATTTGACCATCAAAGATATTTTAAAAGGAGATAATAATTGAAAGAACAAATTTAGGGTTCAGTATTTTCATTAATTTAGTTGAACTCTTTGATCAGCAGAGACTTAAGAATCTGTATATCTTCTGCCATTTTGAGAACATTGCAGATGAAGATAAGTGGTGCTGGGATTTAGACATCTGATTATAGTTTTAAAAATCACCTCTCAGATAGCTACTTCTCTACTTTTTCCTCTATTCGTTTCTTGTGTCATAGTGACTTTTAGCAAACTCAGAAGTCCAAGAGTTCTTTGTACTTGAAATGGCTGGAGAATCTCCACTCCAATATCTGACATTTTACACTCTTTTAAATGTATTCTAATTCATGGTCATGCTACAAAATTACTATCATTAGTGCTGTCACAGGCCATGGCTGCAGGAAGACCATGACTAATGCTAAGCTATCAGCGCCCTCAGTGCAAGGCATATTCCTGTAATTTCTCAGACTGACCATGGAAACAATTTCCACTGATCCCTAAGTCATAAAACTTTAGAATTACCCTGAGTTCATTAATAATGTATACAGTAATAGTTCTCATTTGCATTTAGAGTTTAATCAGACCCATGTCTCATAGGTAACAAGTAAACCACAAAATTGTCAATGTGGATGCCAAGATTTATTTTTTTTATCAGTTGATCAGGCAGAGTAAACAGCAGAATGATCTTTTCCAAGCTTAACTTTCAACCGCCTTCCAATATCTGTTTTGGCTTCTAATTTAAACTAATTAATGATGGAGGCTGTACTTATGAGAATTATTTGTAGCAATTTCATCTTTCACAGTAAGTTTCTGAACATATCATCACCACTAGAATGCTTGTATTAATATATAAATACCTGAAATATTGTAAGCTATGAAATCAACACACCATCAGTCCGTACTTAAAACATAGTACTATTTGAAGATTAAAATCAAACAAATAGAAGAAAGTTTAAAATGCAGAAACAAAGTACCAGGTTATAAACCACAACCTTGACTTTATTTTTAACTAAAAATCCAATTAAAAAAACCATTTACATATTTAGAAGAAACCCATTTGTGAAAGTATCTCAGAAAGATACTGTAATTTTACATGTTTTAATGCATTTCAGTTTTTCCTTGAACTACTTTTTTCTTGAAACCACTCATTTGTTCATACACTTCTGATAACACTGGGCAATATGCATTTTTGCAGAAATAGACAAGAAGTGCTGAAAATCATGTTATTTTTGTCTGTGAAAGTTTTAAGAGATTTTTGTACTGAAGATATATTACAGTCATTATTATGACCATTGTAATTTGATTGCTATTCTCAGTTACAAAGCTGCAAGTTAGTACATCAGGATAAAATATTTTCTTTGTAAGTTTATTGATGACATTTTCTGTGGATTTCACATACTGCACATTTGTGTTTTCTCCACTCCTTCAGACTTCGCTAAAATCATGAGGTTTTGTCTGAAAAAAGTAGCACTTACAAATATATCTTCCTCCATAATTTATGGAGCATACTTGTTTTATTAGTTGCCTTGGTGGTAGAAGATGTAAAGGAGGCTTCAGAAAAGAATGAATAACTTCCACAGAAAGGAAATTTTAACAATGGTTTTGAAGACTGTCAAGAAGATGTTTTGCAGGCTGCAGGCAATTTTGAAAATTTTCAAAGATAATAAAAATAAATTATTTTGAACAACTTACCTTCAGGGCAAAAACAATCATAGCTGTTGACATGATCCTGACAGACAGCACCATTCAGGCAGGGAGCTGAATCACACTCATTCATTTCTATTTCACAGTACTGGCCTGAAAAACCTGCAAAGGAAGCAAGGTAAGCTTTGATTTTCTTCATCTTTATGTGAGCTATTAACATGAAACTTTCATTACAAATGTTGTTCTGTGATTAAAACCAAGAAGTGTTGGGATGCATATTCCAATGAACGAGAAAGCTGGAAGTCAGAACTTCTGTATTTTATTTACGAAGAATTAAATTTCAGTCATTTCTAATTCAACATTACAAATACATGTCTTTATTGCTGGAATAAAACAATAAAGGAAGTAGAAAGTACTTACAGAAAGTAAGACATTCGTAGCAGTATGCAAGCAATATATATATTTTCAGGTGTTTTGCTTGTATTAGAGTCACTTTAGCATTTTTATGATACCATTTTTGAATTTTGCCTTGTTAATATGAGAGACAGTACATCAGTTATCTCTCACCCATCACCTGGTGCTTTCTACTGTGGAGAGAAGCAGTTAAAAAATGCAGAGTACAAAAACAAGGAGGCATAACAAGTACATGCCATATGAGTCAGGTCTTCAGCATTTGTAAAGCGCATAGCTCAGTTACAATGGATGAGGATGCTGTATATATTGCTAAAAGAAGGAAACTACATGTAATTAAAACAAAAACCCAAAGACAAACGTACAAAAGGGAAGGGTAAATATTTTTTGTGATTTCTTTCATGTCCTTTGGCACACGGTGTTGGGTGTGGGTGCCCAGGCCCTGGCGGAGGGGCTGCAGGGCGGCCTCTGTGAGGAGAGTCTGGGGCTGCCCCGTGCCAGACATAGATGGTTCCAGCCGGTTCGAGCCAGTTCCGACCAACCCCTCATAGAGCAGGGTTGAGCCCCGCAGGCACAGTGAGGGCATTTTGGGGAAATGTATTTAAGGAAGGGTAAAACACTGCACAGGCAGAGTGAGGAGTGAGGAGAAAAAATAGAGTGAGAAACAATCCTGTGAGCACCAAGGTCAGAGAGGGGGAGGAGGTGCTCCATGAGACCGAGCAGCAGTGGAGACAACCACAACCATGACTGTGCCAGAGCAGATATCCACACAGTGTCCACGCTGCAGCAGGTGGATGTGCCCTGAAGGAACTGCAGCCCATGGAGAGCACATCATGGAGCAGGGGAAAAGTGTGAGAGGGAAGGAGCAGCGGAGAGGAGCTGTTACGGATTGACCACCACCCACCATTCCCCATCACCCTGCGCTGCTCTGGGTGGGGAGGAGGTAGAGGAGTAGGGAATGAAGGAGTGAAGTTGAACCTCAGAAAAAAAAACAAACAGGGGTGGGGGAGGTATTGTTTTAATTTATCTTTATTTCTCACTATGCAAATCTACATTAACTGGCAATAACTCGACTGGCAGTTGAGTCTATTTTGCCTGTAATTGGTAAGTGATTCCCCTGTCTTCATCTCGTCCCATAAGCTTTTTCATCTTACCTTCTCCCCCCATCCTGGTGAGAAGGTGGAATGAGAGAGCGGCTGGGTGGAGGTCAGACAGACAGCTAAGGTCGATGCACCACACATATATAGCTTTGTTCTATGATATATATAGAGCTTTGTTCTATGATAATTCCAGATATTAATTGCTAATTTTGTACAACTGTTCCAGGCATCATTTTTAAAGCATCACATAGATAACTGATGGAAACTAGGTTAGTAATCTGTGTATACCTCAAAAGATGAATATACACATATATGTTTTAATTTATCTTTTACATTGGGTTCTGAAGCTGATTTTTAATATATGGCTGATGCAAACCTAGTGACTACAAACAAGGCACTTCATAGTTTAATTGAAAGAACAAAATAAATCATGTCTACTTTGTTATTAAAATAAAAAACAAATAAAGAAAATTAGAATGTTCCTGTTGAATGTTTTTCTTCTGTTCAATTTCTTTCCAAGTAACCTAGAGTAATTTTTCGAATGGAGAAAAAACATTCTTTTTTTTTTTTATATCAGGTTCTCAGGATGTGAATTGTGAAAGATGTGTAGTGAAAGCATGCCACACTGTTAAACAGATGTTTATTTATGTAAAGCAAAAGTTTCCTAATTTTTATATTTTCTTAAAAAATGATTTTTAAAACTACCAAACAAAATCAATAAAAACAATAGTATAAGTCAGGAAAAACAAATGATTTTACATCTTTCTTTCAAAATTTTAAATCATCTTTAATGTCCCTCATAAACCTTATTTTATTTAGAAAACAAATTCAAAACGTCTTCATCATCATCATCAAATGTCAACCTATGAGACATTAGTGAATACCAGAAAAAACAATTTGTGGAGAGTTGATATTTGTGTAGCAAAATAACAACAAATGCAGATAAATAATGGAGTGTCACAGTGCAATCAATGTGTGAGTTCTTTTCGCTCTTTCTTGCGGAATTTATTTATCAATTCTAATATACGGTTGGGTTCTCACATAAAATACAGAGCACACGCTGCACAGAATACAAGAGAAGTCAGATATCAGACATGCTTTCAAAGAATCTCCTTTTCAGTCTTGTCTTAAACTGAACTTTTTAGAAGGCAGCACACAATCATCACTATTTGGATTATTCTGAGTTAGTTCATTTCCCATGATCCTACCTAACTATCAAAGAAAATGTAGTAGTTAATATGTTCATGGTAGAGGGTACGGGTTGATGTGGCTCAGGGGCCACTCCCCTCAGCAACTGGCCAAACAGTTACAACTCTGAAATCGTATTTTCTTTTCTGAAGATCCTCCAGTTTTTTAGAAAAAAAAAAGTAGCTACAGAAGAGCTTGTATCTGTTTCAATTGGGGTAAATTGGCAGCAGAGCTATAACCTATTCAAAACAGTCTGACTACACTTTTTAACTTATTAGACCTGATACGGATGGCACACAGTATAGCAACAGAGCTCACACCTCTTAATGGGATGCTGCTTAGAGGAAGAGTCTAAGCAAGTGGTAGAACACAGGCTGAGGTCTATGTTGTGATAACACAGTTTGCTCTCTACGTGGTTTAAAGATACCATGATCTCATAGGCACACATTGTCACATTTACCTCCAAGGCTAGTCCTACCCAATCTGACTCTCTTCCACTTGGGAATTCAGAATAGGCAACTCCGCTTATGATCTGTGTCAGCTGATAACCTCGTGTCGAAAGAAAGTGGAAAATAAGAAGAGAAGAATGAGATCAATTGCTGTTGAAAAGACAAGTTGAGAGTCTTGCAAACTTGTAAGTTTAAGAGCAATGTCCTTTAATATAACTGTTCCACAGCATATCCAAATGCAAAACTCCGTATTTTTTTATTCCTTATGATTTTATCATCAGAACAGTACTCTGAGACCAGCTCTATAGTGAGAATGTAAGTAAAAACCCTCATGATGTAAACTAGTAGCTGATAGCAATTTTATCTGCGCAATGATGGGAACGTCGTCAAGTTCTGCATATTTTATTTGCAGTTCTGTATATGAAGAATTTTGCCGTAACAAATCCTTAAAAAAAAAGAAAAGAACTGTAAAATTAGAATTGCCTCACAAACTACTAGATGGGTGCTGTGGTTTCAAACTTACAAAGGAAAACATGACAAAATAAACTGGGTTTAAAATCTGTTTTACATGACCTATATAACTGTCTAATGAGTGAAGACATGTAAAATAACTCTTCATATTTTTAACACAAGTGCATTATGAGATAAACATCATGAAAATGAAAAGCTGAGATGCAAAATCAATTAATATAAATCCTTCATTATAAATTCTAGTGGACAACATACATGAATTATCACAAGTTCAGTTTTTCTTTAATTAATATAGAGTTATTTCTTTAGTGTGTTGTAAACTGGGAGCTTTGAAGAACATATCAGATTCCTAGAGAAGTTATTAGTTGTTTCACAGGAATCATCAAAGTTCCTAATTTACAAGTCCATAACAGTGAGTTTGGAGACACAAGCGTTGCCAATCATGACATGATAAAATTTAATATTTTAAGTTGTGCTACAACATCAAGTTGACACTACAGAAACTGCAAAACTCTGAGACCAGAGCCTTTCTCAGAGTAATAATGAGAAAGATGTGTCTTTCTAAAGCAGCAAATATATAACTTCAAGGTTTTGTTATTTTATCTGATTTCTCTGCAGATGCACCACCAGACATTCAGGAGGAGTTCTAACAAGATAACACCCGCCAGCTTCAGACGATAGAATAAATGTTCAAGAAGTTCAATTGTTAAAGACAGATGGGAAACTTTATTCACTCCTTTTATAGATATACAGCTTTCTCAGAAACCATTTCAAAAATCTTTTCTCCAGGGACTGGAATCTTTTCTCCGGGGACCGGTAGAGAACAGATAGCCAATACCCGATTTCTCTATTCTTTCTCACTTTATTATATTCATTAATAGGTAGATAAAACATTATTTCTCCAGCAAGTTTATGTTTGGCATCTTTTGCATTTTCTTCTCCATCTTCTATGAAGTTTGGCCTAAATCTTACTCATTTTCCATACACTATGCTGGAAATGGGGAGAAATGGAGCTTTTGATGCTTATCCTCTTTTAAGTTAAATATTATGAATTATTAAGTAACAATTGCTACTGTCACAACTTCATGCTGCTTTTCTTTCCTGCTAGGAGGAAGGTAAGAATTTCCTGATGTCATAGAGCAAAAGATGAGGGATGGGAACCAAAGCTATAATGAAAAGAGATATTCCTTTAACACGGTGAGAGAGAGAGAAGATTCTTCAGTATGTTATCTGCTGTTGTTAACCACCAAAATGTCAGGTTACCATCACTTTTATTTCTTATAATAAAGAATGTTCATGATTTGGCCTCTTTGAACAATCCTGTATGGAAAAGATGAGAGAACACTACTGTTGTGATAATTTCTCATCTTTCACAGTAGCAGTAGCCATCTTTTATCTTGTGTCCAACAAAGGAGGGGTCACCCAACTAAAAGAAAAAGAAATAGATATACCAACTTATTAGAAGTGCTCAATAATGGAACAAAAAAGAAAAGGTATTGAAGATCTCACAACATTTTTCTAAATGTGTCATTACATCTCAGAAAAAAAAAAAAGGAAAAAAAGAGTCTTTTTCAGACTAACAAGAGACCCACACAAATCACAGGGGAAAAATGTCCCACTTTCTGAGAAGCCCTAGTTTGGAAAGAAATCCTGTTAAACTATGATTGACAATTTTCTTCACTGTAAAGGTATTCTGTACCATCACTTCCATATAGCTCACAAGAAGACACACAGCTCAGTTTACCTCCAAAGATTAGACTGCTGAGATCTTGTTAGATTTCCTTAAATAAAGATTGAAAAGAAGACCATCTGCTTCCCTCAGAATGGAGAAAATGCCAAAGGAAAAAAAAAAAGAATTAAAAATACCAGTCAGAAAAATAAAATAAGATTTTTCTTAGAAATGCAATCTGAAGATTGCCATCTCTGGAGTATCATCCCAGTATAAACAGACAATGGCTTGGAATTAAGTTGGATATTGGATAGCTATTGGCAAAATTGATGGCAAGAGAAGTTTCTATGCTCTTTTTTTTATTTCAGAGTGATAGGAAATTTCTAA
Organism: Stercorarius parasiticus; assembly: GCA_013396915.1. Classification (NCBI taxonomy): domain Eukaryota; kingdom Metazoa; phylum Chordata; class Aves; order Charadriiformes; family Stercorariidae; genus Stercorarius; species Stercorarius parasiticus. The sequence continues at coordinate 611,338 of VWZL01001979.1, forward strand.
GATTTCAGAGAAGCACAAGAAAAGTAAGACTGAATTATGGGAGACACTTAAAAGAATTCCCTAAGGGAAGGTAGAATGTATTCAAATCTTACATTTATATTGTTCTAAGTTATGAAGAGGATGACCTTATCCTAATCATAACACTAGCTATACTTAAGGAATAATAATAATAGCAAAATAGGAATCTGCATTTAGGAGGAAAATAGAAAATATATTCAGACTGTCATCAAAGGAGAAGAAGCAAAAAGAACTTGAAAGTGTAGTTAATTTTGAAGCCATGAAATGGAAATCCCATAATTTTATAAAATGTCCATATATACTTGGATTAGAGAAGCATTAAAAAGGAAAGAAACAGAACAAAAATTCTGCATCACCAAGAACTAGAAGACCTATCTGTTGTGGTTTAACCCCAGCTGCCAACTAAGCACCACACAGCTGTTTGCTCAATCCCTCCTGGTGGGATGGGGGAGAATTGGAAGATTAAAAGTGAGGAAAAACTCATGGGTTGAAATAAAGACAGCTCAATAGGTAGAGCAAAAGCCGCACAGCAACCAAAAGCAAAACCAAAGCAAAACAAGAAATTAATTCATTGCTTCCCATTGGCAGGCAGGCATTCAGCCATCTCCAGGAAAGCAGGGCTCCATCACATGTAATGGTTACTTGGGAAGACAAACACCATAACTCTGAACATCCCCCCTCCTTCTTCTTCCCCTTCTTTTTATTGCTGAGCATGACGTCATATGGTATGGAATATCCCTTTGGTCAGTTGGGGTCAGCTGTCCCAGCCGTGTCACACCCCAGCCTCTTGTGCACCCTCAGTCTACTCTCTGGTGGGGTGGGGTGAGGAGCAGAAAAGGCCTTGACTCTGTGTGAGCACTGCTCAGCCATAACGAAAACATCCCTGTATTATCAACACTGTTTTGATCACAAATCCAAAACATAGCCCCATACTAGCTACTATGAAGAAATTTAACTGTCCCAGCCAAACCCAGCACACTAACCAAGCTTTAACTTTTAAGCTACTGAAAATATAAACTGAAGTGAGTCTTCTCATGTTTCTAATTTATCAGGAGACAGAATCATACTGCATTAGAGCTGTCTGTCTTCAGTAACATTTCCAACCTGACAGGAGCAGACAATCTTCAGCATATCTCAATTCAATGTGCAATGCACCTTCTGATTGAATGTGTGGTACTGCATTTATGGAAGTGTATTTTTTCAATCCTGTGAACAATACAAAGATGGAGAAAATTATTTGTGACAAGAGAATAATTATTCTCACATCATAGGTTGTCCTCATTTACTGCTCTTATGTTTTAGTTTACTATTTAACTCCTTTATTTATTTTGTTCTTTATATATTACTTGGGTCTGTATCCTCACCTGTTAACAGGCATTAGTCAAATGATCAAAATGAAACAGTAAAAATCTAGTTCTATAATTTTTAATTTTGGATAAATAACAGGGTTGCACTAATCACATCAACTGTGAAGGTCAAAATTCCTTATCCACACACTTTAAATTTTATATTCTCCGTTCAAAATTTTTTCTAGGACCTTGCTTGCATGAAAGCATAAAAGTATGCCAAGTGAAAGTAAAACTTCTTTATTTCTATTAGCTATCTTAATTTGGGTATGGATTTTCCTAGAGAATATTGTGAGAAAAAAGAGGAGAAGGGATGGATCTTAGTCATTGTCATCTCAGCAAACAGTAGCTGGTTGTAGCACATGGTCCTGCAGCCTCATAGGTGTCCCATTTGATTAAACTTACATTTATCTCAGTTAACCTTTGCATTGCTGTACTCTTAAAGTAAACAAAAGCATATTGTATAGGGTACTAGCTTATGAATTCACTGCCTTATGGACATAATAGGGTGCAACAGGTTTATTGTATATAGATCATGGTACTTTGGTGATATAGGGAATCATAAGATACCTCACATTGCTAAAAATTGAACCACTTAAAAAACCCGTAAGATTGATTCTGCCCTCACTTATGCCATTGTAAATCAGAGCAACACAGCAACAGCTGAAATTCAGTACAGTTTCCTAATGCTGCTGTAAAGCTGGTGTATGTATATTAAACCATACTCTATGATTCTTCAAACAGCACAGTGTTTCTGAGCCAAACACAATGTTCAAAAAATTCAAGGATTTGGAAATATTTTCTTTCTTACAAATTCTTAAAACTGCTGCCCTTGGAACCTATAAAAAATAATAAGGGCATTAGGATGTGATAAAAGAATTTTAATAGCTAAATTGCTCATATCAGCATATGTCTAATATCTAAAAAAGTGTTTTAAATACCAAACAGTTTGTATGAAGTCAGCAGATTTCTCAGAAGTAATATAGTGTATTAATTCTTCAGGGAAAAGATCCCTCCAAAACTATATATGACCCTTCCCTGTATTCCCCTTCCCTGTATATCAACGCTTCCTGGCCACCGCTTCACAGGCTTGAATCCCATTTTCCCAAATTTATGATGCTTAACTCCATAGTAGCTGGGTCCGTGGCTGTCTGTTCTTGTATCAATGATGCAATTTTGTCTAAACATCAAGGAACAAATACAGAAACATCATCACCCAGTACATCCCAAAACACCATCCTTCTAAGGCGTGGCATCTGAGAGTTTGACCACCCTGTGTTCAGAGTGGAAAATTCTTGCGAGCAGTGATATGATCTTCCTAAAGGATTTTTCAAATGAGGATTAGGAGGCAAAGAAATAGTGAGACAGGAGAGAAAATTGGGTTTGAGCACTCCTTTTCTTTCAAGTGTTACTTTCTTGCTTGTTTCCTCTGCATCAGGGAGGAGCTATAAATTGGGAAGAAACAAGAAAATTCTCCTGGTGACCCTGCCTACTGCCTTCCAAGTCCCTGTTCTTTCAGACCTGTACGTCTGACCAGCAGAGACATACCAAATCATCAAGGAAATTCGAGGAAAGAAGGCAGTAAAGAGATGACTATGATGCGATGTTAAAATAAGATAGGGATGAGGACGAATTCTTTCAACTAAAATCTCCTGCCCTGTTTACTGTATCCCACACCCGGTTCCTGCAGTTGCCTATCACGATTAACTTCCTTGTTAGCTTCTGCCTTATTTCTCTGTTCTACTAAGCTGTTACTCTTAAATGACCTGTTCAATGGCTTTGTCCCCTCTAAATAACCTCCCTTTAATCCATCTGTAAGGATTCTTTAAATAATTCTTTAAATGTAGCCCATAAAAGTAAATAACTGAAGTCTGTGCTGGTAACAGCTTTCCTCAATAGACTGTCTTGTAGGGGAGAATGAATAGATGGAAATAATTTTGCAGAAATACATCACAATGTAAAAAATAATTTTGCTTTTGGGTGAAATTATTTTTTGGATTATGTTATGTGATTAGAGGCTGATCTCCACACATGTGAAAGACCGCAGAGGTACAATGGCACGGGGGAGCACCCCAGTGCCCCAGTCAGGGGCACCAATCCCCACCTTGACTCCCCACTGGGAGTTGTTCCAGGGGAGCCTCAGCCCCAGAGGCCAGGGGACACCCCACACAAGGAGCGAGCAGGGCCAACACCCCGGGCACCTCACAGACTGCAGGGTCTGGAGCTCATTGTGGGGTGCAGGGGAAGAGCATTTGGAGATTGTACAAGGTTAGTTATGGCATGTTAAGAGGAGGAAAAAATGCAGGAAAATAGAGGGATAAGGGTATAAAAAGTGCTGTTGGCCTGTAAACAGGTGCTGGTCAGTGTGTATGTCTGACCATGTCCTGTGCCTGACAAGTCTGTCTTTTCTTATTGTTAAACTCAATTTCTAACTAATTTCCTGGATAGGAGACTCTATTCTGTGCCCAGGCGTGTAGAGGGTATCTGAGTGCCAGCAATGGGAGTGGGACCACGGGTCAGAGGGGCCATGTGAGAGACCGGGGTGCATGGGCATGGTGTGGGTGCTTATGTCTGTGTGTGCAGTGTGTGCACCTAGTGAGCAGGTTAAGAGAGTTGGGAGTCGTGTATTGGGCCTGCCTTAATTCTGGCTGGATACTGGAGAGACCAGAAGGTCTGCAAATTGGCTGCTGAAGGGACCAGGAGGTCCAAGTGAGAGACTGAGGAGACCATGAGACCTGTGGGCTGGCTCCTGATGAGGCTGTAGGTCTGGGGCAGCTACTGGAGAGATTCGTATACATATGGACGTATCGTATTTGTGTGTGCATGTCCCTGTTGGGAAAACCCTTCCAGCCTCATTACTGGTTAGACCTGGGAGCATGGGACTGCGGCAGTATCACCATTGTTGGGCTACTTGCTTCAGCAGCTCGTAACAGATCAGACCTATCTCCCTAGGGAATGGTGATTTGTTCTAAATTTCAGTGCTTTTCAGTGAACCACAACAGCACAAGATCTGTGTTCTTGGATGTAGAAATACAAAATTTAAACCATGGATATTATCGGGTAAGCGTCGAGCCACTGAAGCTTTAGCTTAGCTCGTATTCCACTTTGTGACAATTTTAAGTACACGGCTGCATGGCTAAAGCTGGAAACAGCGAAAGGCATTTAACTGCCGTACTGTTTAGCCTAGAAACATGGAGCCAGAAATTCAGTTTGGCAGATCTACAAAACAACAGAAAATTTAAATTTGCTTTCACTGTGGGAAAACAGGGCAGACTTAACCCACTTGCTCATAGCTTACATATGCCGGATGAAGACAAGATAAATTGTTATTCTCATAAACAGCGAGCAAAGGTGCAAGATTTAGTCTGAAGTATAAGAAGAATTGTTCTAAAGGGCCTACAGTGTGAACCAAGACCCAGATATTTTAATTTGGCTTGGTGATATTCAATAGTGAAGAAACTTGAAAAAAATGCAAAATACTAAAACCACTGAAATGAGCTGATACTTTCTACATTTAAAATGTAAAATGCAGAGCAGAAGAAAATACAAATAAAAAGCTGTTTTGCATGTGAATGTGTTAAAAAACTACAGGACAAATTTGTTTTGCCTGTGCTTTTTTGCATTTTGACCTTTAGGGAAACAAAGGTAGTTAGACATAGCTGCCAACCTACCTTAATGTAGTTGTTACAAGCCATTTTTTAAAGTTTTAACTAGTTGGAATTGTTTTCTCTGAGCAACTCTGTCCTTTTGAAAATGTTAACTTCCGACACGTCTCTAAAGTTAATTGAGAACTAGCTAACTAGGTGGAAACTAATTCAGATTGAAAACCTAGTTATCTGTAATTTGGCCCAAAAAACTTTTTTTTTTTTTCTCTGCTAAAAGGACAGAAAATTATCAAGCACAGAGAAAAGCACCTCATTATTAAAAATGGGAAAAAAAATGCTTTTTAGTACTTCTCTCCTCTTTCTTAGCATTCCCTATTTCAGATAGTATTTCCTGAAAACAACACTTTATAGAGAGCTAAACAGAGCTACTGACAAGTGTGTTACTCAGGACATTTTTTAAATAAATACTTATTTAAATTCTTACAGTCTTTGTTAATAGTATGAAAATGTTTTAGGAACTACTTCTGCCTTTCAGAATCAGGAAAAATGCATATATTTTGATCCTACCATTGGAGACAGTCTGAAATCTGAGCACATTACAGAGACCCAGGATCTCCCAGCCCTCAACATTTCTCGTTGGGATGTTGCAACTATTCCCTGTGACAGGTCATGGCAGGGATACCCTTTCTCAGGAGGGATGTAAATGTCCAGTGTCTGTTCCTGACATTCTGACGATATTTGTTACAGGAGCACTAATAAGCAAGGGGAAATATCATAGGGTCAAACACAGAGCTGCACACAGCAGAGACTTTTTTAAAGGTTTTCATTATATAGTTCACTTCATGCTGTTGCAGCTATTCAGAGCCTTTGGTATATTACAAACATAAGGACCGGGAAGGAAGAAATTAAAGGTATAAGTCGAATCTGTCTTTAATAGAATCATTTGGGGTACACAGCGCGAATTATACACTCTGAAAGATTTGAAAGGAAAACATATTGATAGATTTTTATTTCTTTGTCTCTTCCTTGTCACATCTTTAAGAGAATTTGTCCTGCAGACAGAAAACAATTTAAATGTAATTTGTATTTGTCTTAATTTGTTTCTGCTGAAGTAGATAATTCATTTTCATTATAATATTATATACTTTGAGTATGTTTATTTCTTGCTGATCAGAATGCCTACAAATGAGACCTCTTTCACAAACATCAATTAGCTATCTTAATGTGATGGAAGAACATGAGGAAGAGTAAGCTTCATTTGCATTATTTTTAAATCAAGAATGAGTTAAGAGGGAAGTTTTAAACTACATTATAATCCATGTATGCACATTTAATTACCTACTTTTAATATAATAAAATTAAGTTTGACAAGAAAATGGAAGAAATTAGTCAACTAAAATATAAATATATTCGCATGCTTGAAATTTTACCAGCTTAATATGATTTTAACTGGGATACCATACAAGTTTCACTAGTTCTATACACATGAAAATATGAAAAGAAATTGACGTGAATGTTAACATAGAACACAAAATTTCTGCTAGTGAGATAGTACACGAAACGCTGTGTAAGGGGAAATAGTATATTTGTATTTAATTAGTTTATGGTAATTAAACTGTAAAACTAAATATCTATTTAAAGTTTGCAGATATAAGAATATTAATGCTAATTCAAAGATGAACATGTGTATAAAATATTCCTATTTTACGAGTATCACCAAACAATTCAGATTTGGAAAACTGAGGTAACTTGATAATGGACATAAGACTACTACAAGAATAAATATGAAAAGAGAAATTTACTCTGTGCAAAATGCAGGGAACATGAAGAATCAAATTTGAGACAGTAGATATCAAGCCCCTTTTCTTCCCACGTGTAAAGGCCACAGGAATGAAGCATGCATCTTTGTGATATGACCGCATCCATGCCAGTGCTTTGCTGTGAAACTATGTCAGCAAAGTCTTTCAAGAGTTCGTGGAGCCTATGACTTCACAGTCAAAATCACAGAATCACAGAAAGGTTGAGGTTGTAAGGGACCTATGGAAGTCATCTGGTCTAAACTTTCTGCTCTAACAGGGTCACCTAGAGCTGGTTGCCCATGATCATGTCCACACAGCTTTTGAATATCTCCAGGGATGGAGACCCCACAACCTTCCGGGGCAACCTGTGTCAGTGTTTAGTCGCCCTTACAGTAAAAAAGGGTTTCCTGATATTCAGGTGGCACCATCTGTGTTACAGGTTGTGCCCATTACCTCTAGTCCTGTCACTGGGCAGCACTGAAAAGAGGCCAGCTCCGTCTTCTTTGCACGCTCCTTAATTCAGAGCTTGATTATAAAACAGTGGGTTTGTATTAGCATAAAAAGTAGGTAAACAATTATGATCTGCATAAATATTTTGACATTGCCTTCACTGAGTGGCAAATAGCTATCATCAGAGCATGTAATAGATGATGCAGCTGCTACACATCTTTTCTCTACACTGAAAAATTAAGGGTAAAATATATCTGAAAGACGAATTAAAAATATTAAATTAACTTCAGTTATTGCAAGGAAGGAATTGGTAACTGACAGTTTCTGGGGCTGCAGGTCTGGAAAAATATAGCGTAATTATTTACTAAGGATAGTTTCATAATTTTTTTTGCCAACACACTCTTACACCAAAGTAATTAGTTTTGACTCTCAGGCTTTATAACTCTTTATTTAGACTTCATCCTCAAGATGGGGATGAGATCTCTGTTTCCAGTGGTACTAGCCATAGTTTTCTCAGCAAATGGAAAGGTAAATTAAAGCATAAATAATCACAAAAAGGAACAAGATTCACTGGGAAGCAATTTTGTGAAAGCAGCATTGCTTGCAAGAGGCTTTTACATATATGAAGTTGTTTAAAAAACAATAATTTTTATAGAATTGCAGATATTCTGTGAAGATATATATGCAGTCAGCTGACTCATAATCGTATTGCATATGTTAAAACCTCAACATTATTTTGTTTTTCAGAGATTAATGTCAAGGAATAAACCACAAAAGGAAAAAATATTTTCAGTGTTTCATACATAATCCTAGAAACTCTAGGTCAAATCTAAAAAATGCAGTTGTTTCAATAGAAAATATGGAAAGAAAAACTGTTTCTAATATTTGATACTTGAGAATTATGATTCCACCTAAAAAATAGGTCTGAATAATTCCTTCTCATAACTCCTTCTCAGAAAGGCCCCAGTCACAGAAAAAGTAATCTGCATTACGAATATGTCAGAGAAATGAGAGAGACTTCCTGAGCCCTATAGGCATCTTGCTTAACAAGATCTGCCTGGATGATTAACTCTATTAGATCACATTCTTACTCACTAAAGGCAAGAAATCTTTGCTATTATAGTTCATTTTCAATAATGCACCTATTTGTAAAAAGGAAACAATGTATGTATATCTTTTGTATAATTCCATTAGTTTCTACAAAATTACACTAATGCAAATGTGGTCTAGGATCGACTTCATGGGAGTTTGAATTCAGATGCTTTACATCAAAGTAATAGTTTTAGAAAATGGTAAGACTCCTAGACATTTTCCAAGGATGAAATAATAAAACTAAAAAATATTTTATGTTACAGTCTTTAAAGTCTCAGCTCTTAAAATGTCAAACAAATTCAGATAATAAAGTAGGTTATATGTGAATCTCTTGCACACAGGTTATGCACTGAAAAATAAGGTGCATTTGGACACTGAACTGTCTACACATCCAGCAACGATGTGTGAACTCTCATACCCAAAGCAAGATCATTACTTTATTAAAAGCCTCCTCTGAGAACAAAGGAACAACAATTCAATCCACAGAACTGGTTGGATAAAAAGCTAGAGGAATGTCACAGTATTTTCTACTTCAAATGCATATTGGCAAAATAAAGGAAGGGTCTCATTAGAGGAAATCACTGTTTTTCAAGAAGATGTAAGAAAGAAATTTTTTACGGTAAGAACATTCACTGGAACAATCTCCATAGGGACATGGTAGAGTCCTCATCACTGGTGGTTTTCAACATGTGACTGGACAGAGTGCTACATAATCTCATCTAGGCTCCATTTCCCATGAAATGTTGGACCAAGTGATCTTTTGTGCTGCATTCCAACTTGGGCTGTTCTATGATTCTATAATAAAAAGCATGATAAAAAAGTCTAGTAGAATGACCAGGGAAACAGAGACCCTCTCACAAAACAGGGGACTCAGAAAGTTTAGGGTGTCTAGTGTCGTAAAATGTAGGCTGAAAGGAGATATGAGTGTTTCTCCTAAATCTGTCAGTGAGAAAAGTCATCCAAAAAAGGTGAACAATTATTTAAGTTAATGGATAAGGATCACAGGTACAAACTGATATTGATTTTTCACAAATTTAAATTACATAGTAGAAAACGTTAATCAGCACAGAGCAGTGAGATTCTGGGGTAATCTTCCAGCTGGAATGGTTAGGATGAAAGCTCAATGACTCTGAAAAGTAATCTTTACAGTAATAGTTGCAGAAAGTCAAAACTTGATTAGTGTAGGAAAACAGATTGTGATAAGTTTGGTTATCATCACCAGAGACTGGAATTATTAGTTTAGAAAGTCCCTTCTAGTCATGCATTCTTGAGATTTCCCTTTTTTTTTTCCTAATTTTATTTTAAGAAAGTTCAACTGAACAAATGTTTTATTGAAAAGTCTGGGAGTATAAACCAGCATGAAAATTCTAGAAAAAGATACTACTATTACTACTTCTACTAGATAAATAGAGCAGTTCAACAATTTTACAAGTAATTTGGCAAATTCTTCTGGTCACTGACATTTGGTTTGATGCTTTTTTCTTTTTGGTTTTTTTTTTTCCCCTCCTTTTTTTAGAAATGGTCTGTTATAAAATTTGGATTGCAAGTGAACAACAGGAAATATCCATACATGTTTGTGCTATTTATGATTTCTTTTCTTCAGAGAGCTCCATACCAACATCAGTGGTGCAGCTATTTGACAGAGGACACAGGATTCAGTTGTCTAGATGTAGCATCCTCTGCTATTTGAGATGTTCTGGGGAGTTAAAAATAACTGCAAAGGATAAACATCTTGGCAAGTCTTGGCGTTCAAAATAGTAGTAGATGCCTATATTTAGGCCACTGAATCCCCCCTTCGGAGCACCTGTCTAGATGTAAATTTGATATGTAGTCTATCTTAAAGTCGAACATCACAGAATCATTAAATAATTTAGTTTGGAAGGAACTGCTAGAGCTCATCATGTCCAGCCCTCTGCTCAAAGCAGATCCAGTCAGATCACTTTGCTCAGGACTTGGCTCAGTAGAGCTTTGAGTATATCCAAGCATACTGATTACACAACTACCCTGGGAGACTTGGCCCAGTTTTCAACCATCCTCATGATTAAAATCAATAATAAATAAATAAAAATCTAATGAGCATTTGGAGACTGGAGAGATCTGTTGCCTCTTTTCCAATCATTGACCACTTCTGAGAAGACTCTGACTGCCTTCTCTAAAGCCTCCCACTAAGTGCCAGTAGACAGCAATAAAATCCCCCTTACTCTTTTCCTCTTAAGGGTGAACAGACCCAGTTATCTGAGACTTTCTTCATGTACGACCTGCAGCAGTCCCTTAACCATCTTGCTGGCTCTCAGTTGGACACACTCTACTATGTCAATGTCTTTCTTGTACAGGGGACCAAATGTAACAACACAGTCAGGGAAACAAAACTTATTTCCCTATTCACCAATCTTATTAAATTACCTAAAAGAGTCATATAATTTGTTTCAGATTAAAATGCATCCAAAATATTATATGAAGGTAAAAATTAGATTTGCTACTGCTACTTGCTGTATACTTATGTATTAGTTAGATCTTTTCACAGAAGTAGTCATCATCTCTCATGAGCTTCTTAAGTCTGCATAAATGAATTGTGATAGTATTGGGTATTATTGAGAGGATATAAAAATACTTACATGACAATTTTCATAATAAAATGCCAGTTTTGTATTAGCAACATATATCAGCAGCCTGCATATGATAGAAGAAAATATTTTTTTAAAAAATCAAGATTATATTTATGATTGAATTATCACTGCACCAAATATTATTCATAATGAAGAAGCCTCCTCGACTGTTAGAATCCAGGAAAAAACAGAGAAAAGAGCTATTACCTTTTAATATATTTTGTGGGCATATACATAGTAGACGCACTCAAGTATTAACAAGGAAAGAATAAAGTCCTCAGTTGTGCAAGAGATATAATGTAGGCAAACTATTCTGCTTCTACAAAATTCCACTGACCTCCATAGGGTGAATTATCCCGGCTGAGGGTGTCCCCAAAAAACATACTTAACTTTCTGGTTACAGTACTAATCTAAAACAAATGAATGGAATACCGGGGATTAATCCAGAAGCATTAAAGTACAGAATCTCATCTCCCAGATGTTTCCGTTTTCTAAATCTGCATCCAGATGATTTGTTTTACATCTGTGGCTGTTCAGGGTTAATCCATTACTAACTCCATGGTGTTAGGAGGGGAAGGAGATCATCCATAACTTAGCTATCTTGTCTTCTGCAAACCACCATGCATCCCTATGGGATTTCATATCATATTTGTATTTTTTAAGAACTCAGTAGTCTACGCCTAGGATAACAAAGTATGAGAAAACTTGAGAACAAGGAGAGAACAGACACATTAGAATTGTCTAGTACAAGGGTTAGAATTATTTGTACAAGAGATAAAGCTTTCTTGACAGCCAGTTCAAGACTGCTGAACAAATTTCAATAGGAATTAAGAACAAACATATAGCAGAGAGTACATGTATCCAATTATTTAAAAAAATCCCTGTATGATTTGCCCTTGCAGAGAAAAATAAAGACAGACTTGCATGTGGGAGATGCTAGTCACACAAACCATAACATGGGCCTGAATAGAAAACCATGCCCCCTCACAGGATGATTGTATAAAAACTGTGCAAGATGAGGCTTACTGATTTTACTTGTGCTACAGCAGGAGATCTTCCAGGTTTTCTTTCAACCTATTCTAATTTTCAAATGCCCTGTGAAATTTTTGTTTAAAGGTGAAAATCTTCAGAGTGGTTTCTTCCATTCCTGTTAAGAACAGCATTTTAATTTTTTTTTTGTCTGTTTGAGAGGATGTCATTACTGCAGACAAATTTATGAAGCCACATCAAAACTAAGGGTGCATGAACAGCACCTGGGTACCTCCCACTGATAAAAAGCTACAGATGCCAACACAAAGAGCTCTGTTCCAAGCGAGATGCTGAACATACCTGTTACCACAGTCAGCCCAGGGACAGCTATTATTTCATTTATATCTCTAGGACTGAGGAACCTCTTCCTGCATTTGTGATTTTCAGGACTTACGGCTTGAGTGAAAAGAATAACAGGATTTACAGCTCAAATAAAAGGAATAGCTTATGAAGTGCACACGGTTGTAAGAAAATACAACACATTTATACAGGAAAATTTTTCCTTGGTGTAAATGTATTAAAGACAATATATTTACAAGGATTTAAAGAACTGCTTTTGCTTGGAGTTCTTTTGTTTGGGTTTCTGCTTTCCTTTCTCATTGTGTCTGTTCTGTTATTTGGGGTTTTTTTTGCAATGATGTCTTATTCTACATTTATTTCTATAACGGATTCTAATCTGAAATCAAACAAAAAATTTCTTGATTAATTCACTGTAAAAGAAATAGAATGGACAAATGATATTAGAAAGAATAATTGTACATCTGGACTCTAATAGCCAGATGGGAACTTTTCTATCCAAGAGACTAAAATTCTCGTGTATATAACTGTTATATGCTTGTTTCCCAGCAGATGTGCAACACGGATGCCATTTTTTCCAGAAAAATGACATGAACCGTTGTAAATTTCTTTTAAATAATTCAACAGAATATTAATAGTTCCACAACTCCTTAGATTTGTAAATCTGTTTAAATTATCTGTCCTTATAAGCAAAGTATTCAGGATAAAATTTTACCCTAGGAAAAACTCAAACAAAAAGTTTAGAAATAGTTTGGAGTCTAACCTTAAATCTAAATGACAAATAGTTCAGAGTATGTAGCATTTGAACTAGGACTTGAATGTTAATTTTTGCCTCTTCCTGGTAAAGCCTGAACAAATTCTATCATATAAAGAATTAATGAAGGCTCCATAATTTCCCATAATTTATAGTGGCAAAGCTGCTGAATATGACTCCCAGTGAAACTGTTTGAATTGACATCCTTGAAATTTGATAACCATTCATCACAAACAGAAATCCTTAATACGACTGTCAGAGGTGTGTAAGCTTAAATTGTAAATGGTAGCAGGCAGCAGATAATTGTGGACATGGGTGTGGGTAAATACCTCAAGCAGAAGGTTGCAACTTGTTAGCTGCAGTAATTGTGTGGCCTTATTGTAAATTTTGATAACACTTGAACCAAATAAAAGTTGTATGTGTGGAATCTTCCAGTTAATGGAGAGACATGAGAGAGCCTCACCCATCTGATGAGCAGTTGTGCTTCTGCACAAAGGCTTTTTAGGCTGGGAGAACTGGGGAGATGGACTTTCAGAAAGAAGAGCTTGTGCTGAAAAATATGAGCTCCTGGAAACAAGAAGTGGTGGTGTAGAAAGGGGGTTGGTAAAGAAGAAGGTGAAGATCTTGGCTGGAGGTAAGATCTTAGAAGTGTGTCAAGAGCCTGGAGATCAGAGAGATGTGTGGAAACAAATGCCAGGGACTGCACAGGGACCGTGGTCAGTAATGCCCAAGATAACTTTGAGCAGTGGCTCAGCATGAACCAACAGGACTTCCCACAAAATGAAAACATCGTAAACATAGTGCTGATGGGGTGAAGGTGGGTGAATGCGTGGAATAACCAAGTATGGTAAGAGCTCTAATACAGTTTGTTCTTAAATAAACCCCATTATCTAGATCCACTATGGGCTGTCATTTACACTGTCACCAATGACAGTGCCTTGATTGGCACCAAAGATGTCATTTTGAAGAGGCTTAAAATACGTGACTTCTCTTGACAGAAAATGTCACTTTACTTACAATAAACACAGAGTGTACTACATGGCAAAATTATATCTAAAAGCTTATACCAAGCTGACTAGAGAAGCATTCTTTGCAAGGTTTTGGGGATTGTGCCGCATGAGACACATTCATTCCCATGCTGATGAAACAGACCATGCGGAATACAGCTGCTTATCACTGTAAATTGGTCATAAACCATCCTGCTGTTTTTACTGCTGTCATCATTCATCTTGATGGGTATTACTGGATGTTTGGATCATAGAATCAAAAAACGACAGAACCATAGAATTGTTTGGATTGGAAGAGACCTTCAAAGATCATCTAGTCCAATCCCCCACCATGTGTGGACATCTTTCACTAGATTAGGTTTCTCAAAGCCCAGTCCAACCTGACCTTGAACACTTCCAATGGTGAGGCATCCACAACTTCTCTGGGTAACCTGTTCCAGTGTCTCACCACCCTCATTGTAAACATTTTTCCTTATATTCCGTCTAAACCTACCCTCTTCCTGTTTAAAACCATTGCCCATTGTCTTGTTATTACAAGCCTTGGAAAAAGGCTCTATCAGTCCTTCTTGTAAACATGATTTAAATACCAAAAGGTGGCAACAAGGTTCCGATGGATTTACTTCTCTTCTTATCCTCCTGAGCATGACAGGGATAAGGTGTTCTTGAAATTCTTATCTTACCCTGATCTCATTATTAGAAGCAGAGAATAGAAGTAGAAGGTCCTACTCATTAGTGGTGACGGACCCATAGAGGCAGACCCTTGTGATAGAATAGTACTGTCGCATGCTAAATAAGGTAAGTTCCACTATGTTTCACTGTAGTGGCAGATACGGTTTTTGAACCAATTTCTTGTGCTCTGTGTTCTGTATTTCCATCACTGAAAGAGTTGTTGTCAGAGTTCCATTAAATTCCCAAATAAATAGTGTAGCAGAAGAGATATAAATTATAAGATTGCAAAAATAATAAACACAAAAACATTCTTTATATATTTTCTAACGAATAGTTACTGCTTTTACTGTGAACAGAATTTTGCCAACCACAACAATTAAATTAGAGTTTTACAAGTTGTCAAATGACCCCCACTGTATTTACAGCTGTATTACTAGCTCTAATTAAACTTGAGTGCTGATAAACTAATTCTAAGAAACATAATAATATATTAGTTATTTTATTTTAGAGGGTACTCTAATACTGAAATCATGATTTGTTCTCTTTTGAGTCCTTAAGAAATCAAAGTGGCTAACAGTTTGAGTAAACTCAATGATTCATGGTGATTTTCGAGAAGAATGAAGGAGGGGGTTGAAAGACATTCTTGTTGAGTGGTTTTGAAGTTTAGAATTGCATTTATCAGAGAGATAAATGGAGTTTATTATGTTTGAATTTCTTCTACTAGTTATATGCCAGTTGTTATACAGTCAAGCATCTAACTGCACTAAAGACTTACAAACCAAAGATACCATCAGCATCCCAAATAATTTACATTCTAAGCCTAAGGTGAGAGCATGGGATATCAAAGATAAATGGCATGGCATATACTGTGATGGTTCAAAATCCAATAAATGAATAAATTGCAGAAATATTTTAAGTACTACACAGAGAAATATGAAGATGATAGTTCAAACGTGTATTTTTCTCTATTTATAAAACAAAGTAATTGTATTGAAATAAAATAGGGAAACTGACTTACCGTCTGTCTTTAACCTGATTATCATAGAATCACAAGATCAAAGAATAAATCAGGAGGGAATGGATTTCAGGCAATCACCTAGTCTAACTGCCTGTTCAGATCACGGTCAACTATGAGATCAGACCAGGTTGTCTGGGGCTTTATCCAGTCTTGTCTTGAAAACCCCGAAGGATGGAGACTGCATGACCTCTCTGGGCTGCCTGTTCCACTTCTCGACTGTCTTCATGTTGAAAAGTTTTTTCCTTATATCCAGTCAGAACCTCTCTTACGACTGCTGTCCCCTGCTGCAGCTCTGGGGGAGCCACCAGGAACTGCCTGCCGCCAAAGGCCTAGATGGGAGCATCTCACCCCGGAGCTCTGGAGAAAAGGACATTCAGGGGAGACCTTATCACTCTCTACAACTACCTGAAAGGAGGCTGTAGCAAGTTGGTTGTCAGTCTCTTTACCAAGTAATGAGTGATAGGATGCAAGGGAATGGCCTCAAGTTGCACTGGAGGAGTTTTAGATTGGATATTAGTAAAAATTTCTTCACTGAAAGGGTTATCAAGCATTGGAACAGGCTGACCAGGGAAGTGGTTGAGTCACCATCCCTGGAGGTATTTAAAAGATGTGTAGATGGGGTGCTTAGGGACATGGTTTAGTGGTGGGCTTGGTAGCGTTAGGTTATTGGTTGGACTCGATGATCTTGAAGGTCTTTTCCAACAGAAATGATTCGATGATTCTGTCTGGGTTGAGATGCCTGGTGTGCTGACAACTGTGCTCCATCCCAGACTGGAGTCTGTGCCACGTCACACCTCACCACGATTGCTGCACAGGCTTTGGCAGAGGCCTCTCCCAGCCCACTCTGTACCCCTGCTGTGACAACTGCTTGAACATTATTAGCTGTTCTCTTTGTAGACCAGATATATTTTATCTGTGAAGTATTCAAAGAGTAGTCCATCTTATTAACATAACTTGCTGGTACGGCGAAATGGATACTGCTTTCTAGTTGTATGATTAAAATGGGAGTTTTTATTAAATAAAAAAGATTTGACCTTAGAGACAAACAATATAAGTCAGTCTAGCTTCTTCCCTTGCAGCAACAGCATAATAAATTTCTCTTTTACCCAGGATCTCAGTGAACCAGTGTAAAACTATGCTCAGGATACAGGCAGAAAAAATAACACTGAGAAATGAATACCCAGAAATTTAAAAAATCAAGTTAGAGTCCTCTGAGGGAGTAGCTGAGATATATTTAGCATGAGAAATTAAATAACCATAAAGAAAAATTGCATGTTTCGAGTATAATATTTAAAATCACAACAAGCCAAAGTACAGGTACCCAGAAATATAAATATTGCCACAAGATTTAGTACTGGGATGGTAAAATATTGATGTGATGGATCTGAGATAGCTAAACAAGCAAAGAAAATGGTTAATCTCTATCATCTTTTACTATTGAAAAATGTTTTCCCCTCCCATCATGAATATCAGGGTGATCTGGTTTTACAAAACCACTAAGTACGGGCAATGAAGTAGTTATTTTCCACAGCGCTCAAGATGTACCATCACCATTTCCTGAAACAGAATTTTAACAATGATGTGACAGTTTAATGCAAGACCATGGAGACCAACTGCTTTCTATGCTGTTACAAGTTGAGATAACCATGACAAAATGATTTCTGTATGTGTCTATAGGGAGCCCATTATGAGTCTATCTTGCTGGCATTACAGTGTGAAATTATGATGGGGGAAAAAAAATATTCAAATTTGTACTGCATGACAATACTGTTCCAGCATGAGTTAATGATATATAGCAACTGAAATGCAAACCTTTTTTTCCCTATATTCTGATTAGAACTCTGCCTAACCACAAAGTTTTGATTCATATGTAGTGTAAAAGAGCTTGATATAAAAGTAAATTAACAGAATTACCTGCAGTTAATCATGTATTCTTCTCAGTGTAAAAATTCTGCCTTTAGGCTAAATCAAGATGCTTCTTTGCAAATTTACCCTCAACAGAAATTCACCTTGTACAGATAAAGTACACAAGCAAAAAAACATAAACAGAAATCAATTATCTGTGCCCCCAATAATCTAAAAAAATAGAGTATCTGCTCCTCACTTACTTAAATTTCCATTCTCCACTCCAATTATTCTTATGCCCTTGTCCCAACTTGAGGTTCTTTTGTTAACAAAATCATTTTGAGCTTGTTCTTTCAGGTGCACTAACAAACCTATTTGTGTGTATATTTCCCAATATTCCATTATTTGCCCTTCATGATCAGTGATTTTCTTTATTGAAGCAATATTTCCTTACTCACCAATAAAAAGGCTATTTTTCTTTCTCATAAAAACCTCAGTTACCTGCAGTATTTTTGAGTCAACATTATTGTTATTCAATTTACTAATAGACCCACCTTTTCTAGGAATTTCAATGCAAAAATATGTTTCATGCTATTTCTAAATTGTGAATTTTCTTATTCACTCCTCTGTCCCTTTCCATTTTGCCTAGAGTTTTTATTAAATGTCACCTCTTTGCATAATCTATATTTAGCTGAATTTCTTTATGTTGGTTTTTTTTTTTTAGAGAAAAACTAGCTTGAACATCCTTATTTACTGAACAACTAAGAAGAAAACTGTAAGAAGCCTGTCTGTTCAAGATAAATTTACACAGCCCTAAGAACTTATTCAGCATTGTTTCATATCTCTTGTGCAGGGTAACAAAAGAACTTTCTGATATTGTCTGCAAGGATGCTTGTTTCCTCAGTACGTATGGGAATAGTTAAAGAGTGTCTCAAGTGCGTTGTTCCGTGGCACAAAGCACTGGAGTTAGAAAAACCAAGACTTCTGTATTCTCCTAGCTATGGAGTTAAAAAATTTTCCTTTAAAAAGTGAGCAAAATGCTGGTTGAAATATTGGACAAACATTATCCTTAAATACGGGTGCTTAAAACCAATACAGTGACATCCCTTAGGTATTAAACAATGTGAATTGTTCAGGCTTTGGATGAACCTCCTTCGAGATTTAAAATTAATTTAATTTTCCAGTATCCATTACATGTTATTATTGAAAATACCTAGTGGGGAAGCATGACATGGTAAATGAAGAAGCAAACCAAAAGAAATAGCTCTATGGTCATTTGAATATCAGGGAGAAAAGGATCACTTGAATGCTAATATTGGTTTGGGATGTGACAGATGAAATTTAGCATATTACTGTCCACACATATCCTACAACTAACTTTTACTTTAGCTGTAGCATTTTAGGTGAATTCTTCATAAAATATATAATCAATAATGGAAGTAAAAAAAGCGTACAAATTGTAACCAGTTTTAGTTTTTCCAAACTGAACATAGATTCCTATCAGTTGCTTAGAGATTTCTGAGCTTTGTGGTTCATTAATCCAATTACACTTACATTACTATTTGATTTAAAAAATAAAAACCAGATCAAAGGTGATAACAGATCTTAGAAAGACAGCAGGTATTTCTCCATGGAAATGTTGTGGGAATCAGCTAATTTTAGAAGCAGCATAAGTCACAGGAACATATAACTGTCAGGAACTACTGAAGTCAGTGAATCAGTCGTCTCCTCCTTTCTCACTCCTGAAAGCTGCTGATCATGAAATAGCTCCTTCTTTCAGAAGGGTTAACATTTTCTTCACATCTCCTTCAGAAATCTTTTCAGTACACTGTCATAAAATAAAGACTTGTGCCAAAAAAATCAATTATATGGGGGAAAAAAATTTAAAGATCAAGAGATTGACTGAAGTCTTAGATACAGTAACAGCGTAGGATTTGTTAGATAAAACTTCCAGATTATCTTAGGATCTGAGAACAGCCTATGCTACAGAGGAAGGATAAAAATATGCAATATTTATAAAAGAACTCCACAGGGAAGAAATTTTGAGTGTAATTAATAAACTAAGGTACTTAGATATGTGACCTGTGGTGTTACTTTCAGTAAGACTAAATGAAAGGTACCTGTGGGAGTTATTCCCCGCCTCCTTTGTCAGGGGAAGTCAGGTGTTTAACTGCAATTAGCAGTCAGTTAAAATCAGGCAACCTAGGTCCTTAAGGTGCTTTGTTAACTATCTCCTTGAAGACAGAAAATGAGAAAAGAGCAGTTCTGTACTTTCTCGCACTTGAGATTTCATTAAAGCATTTTTGATAAGGTAAATTCATGCAGTTAAACTTAATATTAAGACCGTGAGAACCAGCAAGGATCAGCTACCCAGGATATAGCTAATGTATGTTATCCACATGCTTTTAAGATCAGAAAAATTTATTTTGAGACTGTTTGCTATGGTGTATTGAAAACAAATAAAATATTAAAAAAGCAAATGAAGTCTGAGGTGATTTCAGGAACTAGAACCCATCCAAATGGAAACACAAAAGATACCCGGGTAGGCAATTTATATATTCCTCCTTTCACACAGGGTTTGGTCAATATTAAATTTCACTTCCTGCTACTGTTCCTCTCAAAACCCGGTGTCAGTCTGATAGGCACACAAAGTGGAAAAACACAACATGAGATATGGAGAACTGCTACAGCTCCTTCCTATTTCCGTTGTCTAATGGGATGTAGGAATTCAGCTTTGTTGGATAAAGCCTTAAACAAAATTCCTTACAGGGAGCTGATTTCCATGAGCATAGAGTTTATATTTCTGATTCTTAAATTTTTATTCAGAGTGTATACTTCAAATTACTTTTAGCACATACATTTCAATAACCTTCTCTTGTGATACCAGGTCTATTATAAAGTCTTTTTGCACCTACTGAAACAAAACACAAGGACTTACTTTTTTTAATGAATTCTTCCTCAGAAGCTGTATTCTTTTCATTCAAAGACAAAATTTATTTCTAGGGAATCAAATCTAAATGCCCATCTCAGAGTATTCCTACCTCAAACTTGAGGATAGTTGTGACTATAGGATTGCTGCTTCCAGCAACAACTACTTAAAAAGTAACTGACCAAGAATACAATATTAGCTTAAATTGCTCTTGAACAGGTGTTAGAAATAGTGTTTGAATAGGTGCAATTTATTTACTTAGAAATTAACAACATAGCTTCTCTCACCTACCAAGCACATCCTTTCTTTTCAACAATGATTTAATGGTTTCTTGTACAGAACGAGTCCAAGACAATTAAAAAGCTAATAAATAGTCACAGTGGAGGGTAAATTGTCTTTCCTGCTCTCGAGAAACACGTGTGCAGCTGTAAGATAAGATGTTGTCAATCTGTTAAAATCGCAGCATAATCCTTCCTCATCAGAAGTTTATACCATAGCATATCTTAACGTCTTGCTATAAGTACTGAAGGTTGTATGTAGTGTCACACCTTAAGAGCATAAACAAAACTATTACTTATGACACTGTAAATATAAGAAATCATGTTAAAAATCCCTTACTTTATCATTTTATGTCATCTAGGTCAAATGCAATTACAAAGAAGCACAACTAAGATTAAGATTTAAATTAGATTGACAGTACGTCCAGAAAAAAATTATAGTAAGATTTGGATAGAACTTCAAGATGAATTGAAGGACAATATAATTGATGTCAATATAACTGACATCAATAATCACTATGTTAGGAAAATAGGCAATATCATATCAAATTGACATTTATGGCATGATCACAAGTACAGTTAAGAGAAAGTATGCTGACACAAAAGAATTAATTTCTACATAGTTTTTGGCTTAATATCATAAAATATTCTGAATAACACATCAATGCTATGCAAAGTAAAGGGTCCCCAGATTTACTGAAATTAAAATAAACTAACTGAGACATAAGTAATTTTGACTATGGAACCTCTGCAGAGCAGGAATTTTTTAGTCAGATATGGAAGAGATAAGTTCTTGGTCTGAAGATGTCCAGTATTTTAATAATAAAAATATAAATATTAGAAAAACTTGCACTTGTAAGTAAGGCTGACAGAGTAATAAATATTGATGGAGACACGCAAGCTATAAAAATTACAAGCCTTTGTAAGATGAGTGTTTGGACAAACTGTTCCGAAATCAAATGATTAAACTAAGAAAGTGGGCCACACTTGCAGATGAGGATTAAACTGTAGTTCAGAGGTACTTGCAAAGGATCATTTTAACATCTCCTGTTGCAAAAAAATATTATGTTGTATGTAAGAAGTTGATGTACGAAGTGAGAGAGGTTTAATATGAATAGGAAGACCAGTACCAGTGAGACCATTATGGTAATCCTCTACGTAGTCCTTTGGTTGGCATTTCTAAAACGATTTGAGAAAGGTTCAGGTCTTCAACACATTGTCTTGCAAAGTCAATCTTAAGAGCCTCAGTCAATCTAATCAAATATAACAAATACAAAATATTGCATAGAATACCAAGATGTAGAAGACAACCTCTGTCAGCAGACTTCGTATCATGTAAACTTTTTGCCTATTCCAGTAGTCAGAATAGATTGTGATTATAACTGATTCTGTTTACTTTTAGATAATTACTTCTTGGATGGAAATTTGTAATGCTGCCTTTCAGCCAAACAGCAGTTCTTACTTGGGCTCATAAAAATGGCAATAACACTAAAATGTATCATTCTGTTCAGGTGTGAATGAAATCTGTATGAAACTCCATTCTAATTTATCTTATTCTATACAGGACTATGCAGAAAAAATATGAATTAAATATGTCCACATTTTTAATGAAAATTGGCTTCCCAAATTATTTAAAGGGAATCAATGGATGTATTAAATTGCATGTTGTTTGTTTACAATTTTTGTTAATGCGATCCATTGACTCAATCTGACCTTATGAACTGAGCGTGCATCTGAGATATGAAAGTTTTCCAGAAATACCCCTTTATTGTTACTTTTCTCTGAAATACAAAGAACATGTTTTCTGAAGATAGTATTTTAGGCTTGAATCCAATAAAGCACTTAAGTAAGGGTACAATTTAAGCATGTGAGGACTGCTATTGATTTCAGTGGAGGCACTTATATAATTAGAGTTACTCAGGTGATTAAATACTCTACTGGACTTGGACCCCATTGGCATGGCATAAAATTCACCTTTATGGAGAAATGCAGAGTCAGCAGAATGAAAAAAAATCTCATAAAACTTTCAAAGCAGGGACTCAAGTGTGGGTTTACAGTCAAACTTTTCATTTTCGGAAAACAGAACACTAGCCTAGCTATAAAACAAATCACATGGCCAAAGAATGATGTGGCTGAGTAGCATCTCTTATTTTTCTTTTTAAACAATTGTTTCCTCTACAGTAATTTTTCAAATGAGAGCAGGCACGTTTGGTATACCAAATATAACCCAGGGAATAATCTGTGCCACTGAACTTGCAGAAGACACCAAACGAGTATGGGAAACTGATTCACTATATTCCGAAGTGGGAGACTTTGTGGGTCATGTGCTGGGAAGAGGTTGTCAGTGAGTGGGTAGGTGGCAGACCAGAAACCTGTCCACAGACGGGTGCCCGTGGGTGCACCCACCTGCTTCTAGGAGGGTGCTAATGGGGCTTCTCTGAGGTTGTTAGGCAGCAGCGCAGTGTTGCAGACTCTTACCAAACAGATAACAGTATGCCACTCTGAAATGGGGCCAGACATGCCTATGTGGCATTGCAGAGTGGGAAGGAGGATGTAGTGTAACACTGTACATAAGACCAAGACACAGGACTAGCGGCAGGGTGATCTGGGGCAGGAGTCGGTTACACAAACCTCACTTGCACTGTGTGGGACTGGCTTCATCCTAGTTTCGATCACCATAATCTGGTGATTTTTCCATTTCTCCTTCATCTCCAAAGTGGGAGATAGAGCAGACATTACAGAATTTTTCTGTCATTTGACATTGATGAAAACAGGCAAGAGACCATCTGGGTCCTAGGTCTCTAAAGCTCTGTGTCAAAAGTGTATGCTAAAAACAGATCAAGGGGTTTATATAAACTTTATTAGTGGTATTAATTTAGAATGCCATAGTATTTTAGCACATGCCTGCTTAGAGGACTTACAAGTAAATGACTTCAGCATATGTGTGTGGAATTTATCGAAAAAGCTTTTCTCTGGGATTACGAGAAAATCTAAAGTATTGGGTTTTTATCCAATCATCTGATTCAACCTCAAATGCCTCTGCCTTTTTTTTTCTTCTTGCAGAAACACTCACTAAATACTTTACAAAGCCAGACAATTGCTGAAGGAGTTTGACAAGACAGACTCATTTAAGGTTAAGATATGCTTCACAATGCAGTAATTAAGTTGTTCTGATATTTTTGATTCCTGTTATTACAACTAATTTACATAACCACTTAATTAATTATATGAGAAAATTACTCAGTATTACTCCTTTAAACTGGTATTTAAAACATCTATGGCTTTGGAATGCAGACATATCAACTATACGGGCACTAGGCTGCAATTACCCTCATCTTGTCAATGTGTATTTCTGCTTGTGAGTCCACAACTAGTCAGCCACTACAGGACCTGATTAGACTTCATGATGGAGTTTAGCCCTTTCATGTCTTCATTTTCAGATCTTTATATTGAATATTTTGGTATTAGAATAGTTATCTGAAATACTTTTCATTAAGTTCTATTCAAAGGGCAGTTATCACTCAAGGATTGAGTACAGTCCATTCATTTCTCATTTTTCTTTCTCGGTTTTGCACCGTGACTCTTTTATTTCTATTGTTTTTGTTTTATAACTGTCAAAACTGGAGAAGTATTTAAAAAATTCTTCCAGGCAGTTTTCATATCAACTTAAAAACAACAGTAAATCTATGAAAAGAAAATAGACCTTCATCTAAAAAGAAATAAGCTTGTTGATAAGAGATTTCTAAATCGTGTCCATCTTTAACCTTTCTTTCTCTTATGCTTATTGCTTTTTCATTATTAGTTAAACATGTTACAGATTCCAGTTTGTTCAGATGTTTAAATTCATTGGCCTAAATGCTATGACCCATACAAATATAGCTGTTCTAGGAGCTTAGAACCCACATAGACAAGGCAGACGAAGCATAGGAAGGGAAACAGGGGCACAAACAACAAAATGAATTTGTCATATCTTGAGCGGATTTGAAAAGGCAATCTAGGTTTCACCTACATCATTCATAGTTCTGACTGTGTGATTTCTTGTTTTTACAAATGAGAATAGAAAATGAGAAATGCAGTACAATGCCTTCAGAGTGAAAAGAGGAATCTAAAAGCCAGGAGGCTGCACTGCAGCTCATTAACCACTGATGAAAATGATGCAGCTGAATCTCTCTGCAAGATGCATAAACAAAGATGAAACAGGAGTGGTTTGCAATTGCTGTATCCTGAAGATGAATGAGAAATAGTTCAAATATTGTTTTCCATGTCAGAGCTGTTCAGACAGGCAATATTTAATACCTAACCATTTGCAGCTGGACTCTGGGCTAGCTGGATTGTGGCTCACAGCCTTATGCAAAGGCCGATATAAACAGCGTCCAGCAAAAATCAGCTTTTATCAATACACAACACACCCAGATATATAATGTGCCACAATCATTTTTTATTTGAAGAAAAGAAGAAAGGTAGGACATATGTTAGATTTTATGTGAACAGTGGCTATATGCTATTAAATAAGGAATACATTGAGTACAGGGACAGATTTTTCATAGTGTTTACAGCATGTACTCCTGTAGCTGTACCATAGCTGAACCGAATGTATAAAATCATTGCATAGCAATAAAAAAGCTTAAAAATGTAAATATTACACAAGTAAACACTGAAGATAGCTTTATTCAGTTCATTGACCTGTATGTGATTTACTTCATTCCAGGATTTTCACAGCTTTATTTTACAGTTCTTTCTCTTCTACCTACATCCTTGCTTAATGTTGGTTAACTGCAAAATCTTTCTTCATTTTACTTTTTATATTGTAAATGAGTGGCATATTGGGTTTTCTGAAAATTTATAGGGACTTCTATGGCATGTATTTTCTGTACATTGCTTTACAATAGAGCCTTATTGCTTCTACTGAAATATTTGCTCTCAACATATTTTACATTGCAAATTCTGAATGTAGCTATTGCTCTTGCCAGATCTGTCACTATGCTTACTCCCTTTCCATTTGTAAATTTGCTTTTAGCATTCCTTGTAACTATATTTTATTATGTTAAAAATGGCGAGTGTAGACAGCAGGAGATGCAGGCTATAGCAAAGGGAAGAACTTCAAGTTTTAAATGCTTAAAGACCTTAAACTCTTTATAGAAAGAAGATTTATAATTTTATCTGGCTATACTACTCTACAGTTTGGGATAATTATTTATACAGGATAATTTACAGTATCTACAGAGCAACCTTTCCTCTGTACTTTTGTTCTAGTCACACACCAATAGCTGACATAAGCTACTTACCCTGTAATGTTGGATTTGGGATACTTTTCCTCATAGTCTTCAGAACAGCAATAAAATTAAGATTATTGCTATTTGATAACATGTTTTATAAGGGCAGAAATCTTAATCTTTGCCTGATTCCAGGAACATTCCCAACTAAACTATTTATGCTACCACATATTTTAACTGTGACTAGCATACCTTTTCCCAGATATGCTGCTAAGTCATTTTAAACTCTATGTTATGTCTAAGCATTAAGCAATTTGAGATGACCAGAGCAAATCTCCTAAACAAAGACAACAAGCAGTAAGGTCCAACTATCTGAAGGTTTCAGATAACTGAAAAACCTCTATAACTTGAGGCATAAAAAGTCAGACAAGAAATCCAGGTTTTTGGATGTATTTGTTTTTATTCTGTATGTAAGAAGACTTAAAAAATACCCTGTCAGGCAATTCCAGTGCCAGCTGGCTCGTGAGTGCCAGCTAGATGGTTCTGCACGAAAACAACACCTCCAGCCTGGAAAGAAGTGGATAGCTGTGGGTAAGCTCTCTGGCTTTGGGATCCTCCAGGCTGCTCTCCAAAGGTTCGATCCCACTGAAGTCAATAGAATTCTCTCTGTTGATTTAAATTGTTTGGCTTAGATCTTAACTTCCCCAAGCCAAGACCTCTATAGTGAGGATTTCACCTACCAGCCCAATACATAGCCAAAGCTCAGGAAGATGACACAGTATTTCATTAGGAAGTATTTGTTGAACTTTGGATAATACAGACTGTTTTCTATTTGAATTACTCTACATTTTAGTCAGAATAGCTGTAACTATGCATAAAATCATCTGGCAGACAATCAGATATTTCTGTAATTAAATGTTAGAAGATGACTTATCCAACCACATCTGCTAGACTTATAATGTTTTCCACACATACTCATATTTATGACACTTTCTGCGATAACTTCTTATGACTCATTAGGCAGAATGTAGTGAAGACTATATACAGAAGATACAGAGAAGCCAGCAATTAAATTAATAATGACATCAAAGCAAAATGATTTGTAATAGAAAGAACTAGTCTATTGTTCATTCATAAAGCTTGTTGGGAAGGTCATTATTTTCTGTTGCATATAGTTTTGCTTCTGTTTGAACAGATATACACAAGAATACTTACACGGGTATAAATTCACTGGTGTTTTTTAGAATATTAGTTATGTGAAGAAAATGACACTTCACTCTATTTATGACAGTACTTTTGTAAGATAATTGCTTTGAAAATTAAAATAGCAACAATATAAAGCTTTGTGTCATGATATATCTTATCTGATATTTTATGTTTAAACCAATAATTTCTTCAGTTACAGTTGTTCAATTATTTTAGTCTCTTCTGTACTGGTATCAACATGTTAAGACTATAGGAATTCATCTTAATTCCTCCTGACAGCTCAGTAGCAGATAAGTATCTAGAATAATCAGAGCTTTTTGTGTTTTAGGGCATTGTTCTGCATTCCCTGTTCACATTCAAGTCAGTTTAAATCCCCATTGTATAATGACTGTAAAAACAGGTAATTAAATACTTTGCCAGGAATTCTTTTTTCTTCATTTCATTTTATTTCTACACTCAATGTGCTTAATCAAGGGTGAAAAACATTTCATGAAGAGTTTTATATTAGAAAATCAAAAATATCCAGCAAATTAACTTAAAAGTGAACTGCATCAGCTGCAAGTGAGAGTATAAATCTGACAGTTAAAGTATGTGCATGCTAAGATAAAAAGGAAAGGAAACAAAGAAATTAAAAGCTATGACTGTTCTCCTTCATTGGGTGCTAGGAGCATGTATCTTCATTTAATTGCTTATATGAGGAGAGAGAATACATGACTGCAGTATGATATGCAGGCTGTCAGATTTGCCTCAAGCAAAATTCCTATAATCATAAATGCACTGAAGCAGTATTTATGAATTTTGTTGATCTAACAGTAAATCAGGAATTACAATACACTAAATGTTTCTAATATGCTGCATTTTAAAATTTGTGTGGATAATTATGTAAACCATATGACTAATGACTTGTCTATTGCAATTATTTAACACATCAGATCCCAAACTTTCAAACTCCTAATGTTTAGGGTTGGGGATCTTTAATAAGCAATCAAAGCAAACATTATTATCAAACCATGAAAGACATAAGTATTCTAAAAAACCCTCTACTGCTTAAAATCAAAGGGTATCTATACTCTTTTTTGATAAGTAATGTTTTTCTGCCTATTCCAAACAGATACCTTCTGATTTTTTTTTAATTCTCATTACATTTAAATTTTCATTTCATATTAACCAAATATTTAGCATCCTACTAATTACCAGCATGTATTTTATATTTATACTGTCTTTTTAACCAGCAAGTATAAAAATAGGTGTATACGCCTTTCACCAGTTTGAAAAAGAAAATCTGCATTTGATAAACAGACCTGATCTGAATTTAAAGTTGACTGGGGGCTCCCATATAGTGTCGAATGTCTTTGGACATCTCGGTAGGCTGTGCAACAGAACAGAGTTTAACAACAGAGATCAGTCATGAACAAATCCTGAGAGTATGTGTGTGGAACATCACTGATTTCAAAGGGCTACTTTGGGGAAGAGTGCTGTCAAAGGTCATCCCGGTGTAAACAGGAACTAATCTGCTGCAATTAAGATGAGAGGTGATCACAACTTTGCCAAAAATTGTGATAAGTAGGTACTGTGGCATAAATTAATTTGACAAATTACAAATTATGCACGTTAGATTTATTAGGCAGGCTAAGCAATTTACAGTGGTACAGTGTCCCTCTATCCCTGCTGACATCAATTTATGCCTAGGTCACAGGATGAGAATTAGTCTGTGCTGCTGCTGGATGCACTTGCCCTATACAAACAGCTTTGTGACTCTTCAAGAGCTGCAATGGCCATTAACTTGTGAGCATCTAATTGGAAGAGATGGCTCTGGACATGATAGGCTGAAAAAAGAGGTCTGTACTCACTTGTGCTGGCATAAATGATATGGAATTTCACTTGACGTCAATGTACAATTGTGAATGAGAAATATTAGTCTCACTGTTTACAGGTCTCATGGCTCAACCCCAGCCGGCAGCCAGAAAAACAGCTGCTCGCTCACTCCCCCCAGTTTGAATGGGGGAGACAACCTGAATTTTCATTTTCACCTAAACTGTAGTCTTCTTCTTACCACAAAATTTACAAAGCACACTTACATAATTTCTTTTTGAGATTTTTTTTGAGGATTTGTTATTGCCCTAGAACTGCACAGAATGATAGTGTCTACAGAAATAGGCAGAAAGTCTTCCATGTCATCAGAAAAAGACCCACAACACCATTGAACAAACTGAACATCAGGAATCTTGAACATCAACCCAAGGGAGAACAGCTGCTGCCTTGGAGCCAACATCTGGTTGTTTCTGCTGAATGCTTCAAAGCAGGGAGTGACTGAACATAATCAGGAACAAGGACAGAAAGGAACCTTGGAATTTTTTTCTTTATAGGGAAACATTTCTTTATAGAGAAATTATTCTTCTTACTTATTTACAATATATTAAGGAAAAATTATACTGAAATTGGAAGCCAAGTAAGTTAAAACTGTCATAGTGAGGACATTATCTTTGAATCAGCTTTCTCCTGAGGCATATTCTGATAGACAAACCCCATTTATAGATATATTTCAATAGAATTAGGTTATTTTCAAAAGAGAGAAAATGCTTATTTACAGGCTGTTACTCCATAAGTTTACTGAATTTTCCATAAATCTATGAGTAATGAGTTAAAGGCATACAATAGTTTTGGTTGGAAGAGTTAAGATCAATTCCAACCATTAACCCAGCACTGTCATGGTAACTCATGTTTGGTTACATCACGTAGACTTGCAAAAGAAATCCATATCATAATATTTAAAAAATATTATTAAAGCAGAAAAACTAACTTTCTGAAAATAAGGTCCAAGTTGCTAAAGGCCAGCCATGCCACACTCAATGAAAACATGGAATCCAGAGCAACACCAAGCACTGTGTCTATATAAGTTTCTCATATAAACTATCATGGACAGACATCACCCTTAATGTATGAAATCTCAGCCATAGTTAAAGACAGTTTGACAACCTTCCTACCATTTTACTGTCTGAATAACAGACATTCATTCTGATAAATCAGATTTTCTTCAGTCAGACTCACTTATATTAATTATAAACCGGGGCAGGAAATGATAAAAATAATAAAGAAGTAGCTGATGACACAGAATAAGCTGCCAAAAGGATTAACTAGCATCAGATTTTCTTTACGTTCTCAGGATTTTTGTTTCAGGGAAAGCCCTGCATAGGCAGATATTGTCTTCTAGAAGTTTCTGGAACAAGTCCTTCCTATGTGTTTTTGGCGGAACTAAGATATAGCAGACCCTGTCTTGAAATCATTCAGTCTCAATTTTACTGCTGGGGAAATCAAAACTGGGAGTAAATGACCCAGGCCTTCAGGAAGAAACAGTGTCAGAACTAAGGCTAAAATTTACTGCCACATAATCTTCACTCCATGTAATCATCAAAATGTGATTTTTGTAGTGAAACAATTTGCCAAGCTCCTCCAACACCATTCTGCTCTGTCTTCTGAAGGAGCTTCATATCTGTCTACTTTGTAGTTCCTTTATGCAAATGTTTAAGTTTTTGCTCAGTGAGACAAGAAACCTGTCGTGATAATTCTGTTTTCCATGACTTTGTTTTGGGAAGTGGTACTGGCCATCCTATCCAACAGAGATTGCTCTGCAAACTGGTGGAAAGAAGGGTGGCACAAAAATACCCATCCATCCAAAACCACTCATTTGGTGATCATCTGCAAAGGGTTCATGCATACTCTTCTGTTCTCTAGCTGTCATCAAAACATCTACTGAAGAAACTTATGTTAACTGAAACTGGATACAGTAGAGGCTTGACAGGATATGGAACAGAGGGCACCAAAACCCTCTGTTTCTGTACCCAACAAGTATGTACAAACCAGTGGTCGTGTTAATCACTGGATTTATCTTTGAGATGGAATTTTGCTGTATGTTAGATTGCCAGGGTTCTCAAATGTTGGTAATTCTCTTCTATATTAGCATTTTTTATTTTTTTCTGACATCCTTTTAACCTGTTTTTACCTTTGCAGGGGCCTAAAATGTTTTTTTGATCTTTAAATTTCCTTTTCATTAGCTGTGCCCTACAACTGTGCTAGAGGACTGGTATGTTAAATTTTAGTGATTAACATAGAGAGGTGGGAAGAAGATAAAAGCCTGTAATATGAAAGTGGGAACAGATATTTTGATGATACCTTCTGGCATAAAACTCTGTATAGCATTTCTTCTTCACCACTTCCTGCCACAATTAAAAAGAGAATAAAATAGAAAGTAGCATTTCTATTCATATACGATGAAGAATTTCTAGGGTTTATTAACAGACAGCAAGACATCATCAGGAACATTTGGCAGAAGTTAATCTCTTCTTATATCATCACTCCCACTTGACTTATGCTTTTATGCTCTTCTGGGTAACCTTATTCTTCTCATTTAAATAGTTCTCATGTAACTGGCTATGCGCACATCTTCCAGACTCCTTTAAGCTTAAGTTGTTTGACTCATTTTCTGAGTTGCTCTGGCAACATCTTTTACTACTCCTACTATTCCTGAAACTTTTTTTCTTTTTTCTTTTTTTCTTTTTTCTTTTTTCTTTTTTCTTTTTTTTTTTGTATAACTGATATCTATAGCATTTTATAGCATTTCCTTTTGTGAGAAAAATAATTAAATAATGCAAAGAAATTTTTTTCCACTTGAAATATGGGTTCTAGGTACTTCTGTCTGCATTGTGGTTTAAGTACATTGACGATCACTGTTACTTTGAGTATTATGTCTGTAAAGGTGTAAATATGTAAAAACAGGAATCAAATTAGCATGCTTATCAGAAAAATCAGTGAGTTGCCAAATTGGACTGCACTCTGCATAGAAAGCTAAGAGAGAGCACACAACCAGAAATAATACTGGAGTGACAGAAAGGTCAGATCAGTGCACACTATGAAAGCTTTAGTTCCTCAAGGAGAAGTAACACAAGGTCTCATCACAAGATAAAATATTTTTTTATAAAAAAAAGAAAAAGTAAAATGAAGGCTGAGATTACAATAGTTGGTGCTGAATATAGCACTTAGTACAGCAATTTTGCACACTGTCATTTGGAATAATCTCTTAATTAAGAAGCCTTTAAGTCATTAGTGACTGAGAAGAGACTGTTATAAAACAAAGTGGAATCTAGACTGAAATTTTCAGTGCCTGTATTGAGGCAGTTCTTATAAATTAGCGTCTACATTTGTAGTATGGTCATTGAAAACAGGTGTTTTTTCTTGAAAGGATCTATCAAGACAATTTTTTTATCTAACTTTAGGTATGCAATTTATCAAATTGGATCCTATCCCCAATTTTAAATTATTCACTATATGGAACATAATACAGTGATCATAAACATGTATTTATGACAATAAGAGATATAGCTGACATCTGAATTCAGAGTAGCACTGCTCAGCATTACCAATGTCACATGATGTAGGAACATGCGGTGCACTGGTCTGTGTTCATGATAAAGCTACATTCTCAGCCCCTCGACTTAACCCATTTGTAAGCAAGCAATTTTAGCACTAATGCTTCCTCCGTGCTTCCAAAAACTAACTTAAAATAGCTTTCCCATAAACTGTGCTACCTATGATATTCAAAATTTTATTAGAGTACAGAGTTACATGGCAGAAGAACAAATGTAAGGCAGGCACCGATCTTCTCTGTGTGCATGAAATAATTTCTGTTATACAAATAGCAAATGCATTGAGGCAGAATCCATCTTTAAAAAGCTATGTATTTGATTCTGGATATTTCCATGCTAGAAAAATTGTATTCATAGTAATACTGTGTACATATTTTCAGGAAATGTATATTACGCTTCAGTGAGATTTAAAGTAATATTGACATCTTAAAAAGTAGTTAACCATCTACTTCAATATTATGAACGCAGACTTATAATAAGGAATATTTTGCCCTATATGATCTCTTAAAGTATTCTTTATCACAGATATACGATGAAACTTCTAATCTGGAAATAACTATGGTAACTGTAAGTATACCTAATTTTGTGCCTCAACTGCCTGGTACCAGTATTTTTGACAAGAAAATATATTTTTTTTCTAGCTGTAAAGGACAGTAGTCATCAAAGTAGTCATGCCAAAATTTAAGATTGATAATCTGCCTATAATTTATCTTGAAAAGAGTAATGGAGTTAGTTTCTTTCAGTTCAGCTAAAATTGCAGATATCTTAATCTGCATAAATATTCTTTAGAAACATTTAAGTTTGCCTTTATCAGAAATGAACTAATTTCAATAAGGATTAATCTTCATTTCTTACCTCTTTGTCCTGAATTCAAAATCATGCCAACTTGTTTGCTGCCACAGAGACCAGGATATGTAGGAATTACTATTATGCACAATCTTGTTTTATCCTCTAACAAAGCTTGAGTGCTTCTTGGCAAGGTCTCTGCATGCAAAATGTTGTTCAGCACAAAGGGAACTTGATTATCTATTTCTTAAAAGCTTTTATAGTCATTTCTACCTCTGCAAAGTGTGTGTGATGTCCTGATTTGTTTTACATAGTTTTACAGAGACTATACTCACACAGAGAAGAAGAGATTGTAGCACAGATACAAAAAGTTTAGTACATGCAGTAGAAAATTTGTGTGTTTAAACCCTAAGCATTAAACATTCAAATGTAATTTGAAGAGAAAGAAAAAGAAGGAAAAACTGAATGGAAGAAAACAATATTCTAATAATCAATAATAATAAACTATTAATATGTCATAGAATCACAGAATCATAGAATGGTTTGGGTTGGAAGTACCTTTAAAGATCATCTAATTCAACTCCCCCTGCCATGGGCAGGGACACCTTCCACTAGACCAGGTTGCTCAAAGCACCATCCAACCTGACCTGGGTCATCCATGACTTCCCTAGGAAACATCTTCTAGTGTCTCACCACCATCATCACAAAAGATTTCTTCCTTATATCTAATCTTAACATACCCTCTTTCAGTTTAAAATGATTGTCTCTTGTCCTACCACTACAGGCCCTGGTAAAAAGTCTCTCTCTGTCTTTAATCTCCCTTTAAGTATTGAAAGGCCACAGCGAGGTCTCCCTGGAGCCTTCTCTTCTCCAGGCTGAACAACCCAAGTCTCTCAGGCTTTCCTCATAGGAGAGGTGCTCCATCCCTCTGATCACATTCATGGTCCTCCTCTGGACCTACTCTAACTGGTCCATGTCTTTCTTGTGTGGGGGACCCCAGAGATGGACACAGTACTCCAAGTGGGGTCTCACCAGAGCATAGTAGAGGGGCAGAATCACCTCCCTTGACCTGCTGGCCACGCTTCTTTTTGTGCAGCCTGTGATATGACTGCCTTTCTGGCCTGTGGCATTGCTGTCTCATGTCCAGTTTTTCATCCACTAGTATCCCCAAGGCCTCTGCAGGGCTGCTCTCAATCCATTCATCACCCAGTCTATGCTGATACAGATCTAGTACAATAACCTATGTCTAAAGAAATCGACAATTTTGAAAAATATTTTTACTGGTAGATACTTGACCTTGAACAACCTATATTTTAGTACTCACTAGTTCGTTTCTCTGGTCTACCACTTCTAGTGAAAATAATAGAATCTTCTTTAGAATCTAAAGCATTTTAACCTTGCCCTCATGCAGTGTAAAAATAAAAATTATGATTTTTTTCACTCTATAGGTCTAAAAATGAAAGCTTACAATTTAAATAGAAACCATGTAAAACCTATCTTAAATCACTTATAGATACTATCTGTGCAGTTTTTTCAGAAAGAAAACCAGTGTATTCAATATTTTTCTGCTGCAGTGACCCCAAGACTGATAAAACCAGAATCCTCAATTTGTCATTTAATAAAAATTAATGCATTAAAAAACAGTTTGAAAAATAGAAAGTTTGAAGATTTTGTTATTGTTCTTGATATGTTGACTACTGGATCAGGATAAAGGTTTGGTCATAGCTCATTATCATTTACATGGACAACCAAGAATACATTTTCATCTAGATATGTCAAGATTAGTTCAAGATACATACTCTACACTGACATGAATGATAAAAACACTGCAACAAATATTAATAATTATAAAAATGTATACTGTTATGGAAATAATCTACATAATTTAATAGAAAGATAGAAAATTTAAAAAATGTTCATTCCATGCAGGTTTTTTAATGCAACAGAAAAAAAAACCAACCAAAAACCAATCTTTATAAAGGGCTGAGGGGGACCAACTCTTTACAAGGACAAAGGAATTGCTGATGTTGAACTCAGCAACACACCTGTTTTCTGATTTTCTATTTGTGACAAATGTGAAGGACATATAAATACATATGTATAATATGTATGTATGCATATTCACTCACACATATATGTATGCATGTGTGCACACACAGACACTGCATAGAGATGCATGGAGAGATTTCTGGGAAGACTAAATTAAGCAGTAAAGAACATCACTCTGATAGTATCCATACTTCAAATTCCTGAATATGCTCATTCAGCGTGCACTGTAGTATGTTGCTATATCCAAAAAAGCCATTACTATCATAAGACTACTTCCATCTTTGTGCATAAAGGCTGAAACTCTTTCCTTATCACATTAGTTTCTTGATTAAAGATTGAAAAAAATAGGTTTTGAAATAATTTTATAGGTATGCAAGTCAAGCCTGATTTACTTACTCAGTCTTTACTTAGGCAAAAGACCACTGATTTTTTTCTTAATAGTTCCTTCTTTTTCTAATGTATGCTATTCCTTTTCATTGCCAGGAAGCTAAACATGAATTTTCCCCTTCACTACTTAATGCCACATTATTTCATCTAAGTGGTATGGGAGTTCGTACCAGATCTTTAGATCAAATGTTGTTTTAAAATTAAGTATTTCATGCAAAATCATTTTCAATCAATTTAAACAGATAATCCAAGGATTTTAATAAAATTATTCCACCGATTTAGTCTATAGCTGAGAACAGAATATAGGCCAAAGCATCTATAGGGAAGTAGTTTCGTATCAGGCAGGAACATGAAAACAAGGAAGAATATAAAAATAGATATAAATACGGATATTCATTAATATCCTCTTACAATGCTAGCTCTATAATTGCATTACTGAAAGTAACCATTTATAGTAATTGTAATAATGTAACAGTATTGATACTTTTTCAACTATTTCCACAAGAGAAAAACCTTGTGCTTTTTAAAGGGAAACACAATCTATTTTATACTTGTTGATATATGTAGAATTATTTATGTTTGTCTATAAAAATTTCAACAAAACCACATATGACAGATTTTGAACAGAATACAGGACACATGCCATGAAGAGAAAACACACTTTTTTTGCTAAAAATTAATCCGTCCCATTAAACTTTAAAATTAACTATACCCCTGCTGCTGCAGTTATGCAGGATGTTCTTTTTTATTTAATATAGACTAACTCATTTAAATTTATCTAGTGGATACTAAGTAAGCTCAATTTGCAAGAGCCTTGCAAAAAGAGATAAAATTCATGAAGAACAATTTGTCAACAGTATGCCAGAGAAAGTCTGTTTCTCATTCATGCTGAGAACAAACGTCAGCTGCCATTGAAGGCAACTGCAATTGTTACAGTCACAAGGCTTGCCAGTTAGTAATAGTTGTGAAAATCATGAAACACTGAAAAGCCCAAGCTGGATGACGTTTCTTCTGGTGAAATCCGTAGGTTAGCTAGTTTAACTTCCAATTTCTAGTTCAGGAGAATTACAAAACTGGAGTTTCACACGAGAAAGAGAACTACGGAAAGCACAATCACACAAGCCAAGGATGGGCCAGAGAGCAGAGCTGAGTACTGTACTTGGCAAAATCCTTCTCATTCTTCTTCTCCCTCACTTCTATTTCTTTTCCCTCACATGTAAGTAATTGGGTTCCCAAATACAACTGAGGGCTCTAGCCATAAGGAAAACATGTTTAAGGATACAATAGCAGCCAGACGTTATTTATGTACTACTAGAAAATAATAATAAGGATTTTAGTCATTGAAATGGGGCCACTTGCCTGTGAAAACCTGCTGTGTTCTGGACAAGGCAGCATTTTGGGGGTGGTTTTATTTAGAAGACTTAAGCTGGGAACAATGAGCCAAGGACTTGAAGGAGTCATCAGAACGGCTTCCTCAGCCAGTTCAACAGCTTCTGTTTCAACCTGCTGATGTGAATTTCAGAGGTTGAGAGCCAATAGGCTTAGAATTAGGTCACACCTTATCTTAGATAAGCTTGGAATTTGAACCAATTTTAAAACCTCCTATGGAACAGAAGGCTTTGAAAAATAATAATTTGATGAGTAACTGTCCATGATGTTGACAAGATAATATACACTCCTGTTTTGTGAACATTTTCTAATGAAATTTATATTCTTTTTTGTTCCAGTCTGTAACAATTATTAGAGGATATAGCTTTCCATTCTGAAAAGCCAAAGGAGCCTGGACACAGAATGACAGATGGGCTACCAAACCTTAGGACAGATGATAGAAGTTCAGTATTCCTTGGATATAGTTCTACATATACATTCTATCTAGTAGAAATAAGCATTAATCTTTACTTTATAATCACAGCTCTCCTTTTTGTGTTAAATGTTTTCGTCATGTGAACTGCTCTTGGGTTTACTGTGAAACAGTTACAGAAAAATTAATCCAATTTGCAAGGTGCAAATCATTCTGAAAGCTCACACGGTGAGAAGTACTACTTGCCATCATATGCTGCAAATTGTGTTTGAAATTAACCTTTTCATTGTAAGTGGTATTGAGCTTCCTGGAGAGGACCTGTATTGCTCATAAATTGTGATTTTCAGTTCAAAATTCAGTTGAAGATTCTAAAAGAAGATAACTGATAATCTTGACCATTTAATAATTGAGATGTAAAAAGACCAGTTTGTGTTTATGAAATTTTTTTGAAAAACTTGATCAGATTCTTAGTTAAATTTTCTTTACTGGAACCTGTGTAACTCAGAATTTATCCCCAAGTTTGCCCTGTGAGAGACAGCACAGAGTATAAAGCAGCATAGATCTGATTTAGTACGATCGTCTTCAAACATTAAATCTAGAGCAAAGAAATAATTGGATTACAAGCAGAAAAACTAAGCAAATTCAATATGAAAATTTTAGAAGTTGTGTCACTGACATGAAGGGTCATTAAAACACTCCCTGCCCCCCAAAAAGAAATATTTTTTCTTGTACTGTGGTACCAACAGATAAATATATAACAACTTAGCTCAAGATAATATTAAATTAATCAAGGCAGATTTCTCTAAATGAAGTTTCGTATTTTTTCTAAGATTAGTTTGAAAGCTATTCCTTCATGAGAGAAAAACAGGTACACATTCTGAACCTTTGACTGCTTACCAAAAAATGGTGAATCACAGTCACTTTTCAGGGCCAGAGGATGTCCTACATTGTCTTGCACTACATTACACTGAGATTTCATTCAATATATGCTCCTATAGTAGTTTTAAATAGAAAATTAAGTCCACATCTGAAATACTTATGCTTTATCCCAATATATGGAGGGCCAAGACAGCTGCAAACATTCCAGAAAGCCCAGAGATCATCCTCAAACAGCTTCATCTCTGTAGAAAAGGCTGAGGCTCTCATAACCGAAAGAGGTTTTCCCAATATATATCCAAGAGAATGAATGAGAAAAAAGCCACTCAGAAACTATGAACAATTTATTTTTGCTCTCAGGCCTACTCTTCACTGTAAATATGATTAGAAGCTTAAAGAAGAAGCAGCTAGCTTTGTTTCAAAGTTAGTTTCCCTGGGTATCTTCCAGCTGCTATTGTGACTTTATATCCACTTCAGGAAAGCTCCAGGGCAACAGGCATTTTAACAGCCCAAGAAACACTTAGTCTACCCGTGGGGTGCAGTTACAAAGTCAATTCAGTTGAGATTCATTGAATCTGAATGAAGAAAACACAATAGGAAACCTTCTTGGTAGCTAAAAACAGCTACACAAGAATTAAGTATAAAACTGAACGGTCCATTTGCTCATCCTGACTTACAGTTGTTTCTCTCATCAAAAATGACGAAGATAATTCTAAATTTTAGAGTTCTATGTGATTAGGATATGACAAGGATAGGGAACAGCCTTTTAGTTTAACCTGTAGGTAGGGCCAAGGTATACAATAAAGACCCGCTTCCATGAGAGTGATGCTTTTGTCAGTTAACCAAAGTCCAGTTTGACTAACTCACTCTGCTCTATAAAGTAATGGTAAGATGCTCTCTGTACAATAGCTAAAAATAAAGGCAGCATCTTAATGAAAGGGTGCATAATTATGGACTGCATGGTAATATGTGTAAATAATCAGACTTTAACGAAGTGCTTGGAGTAGGTGGAGAGGCTTGATTTTTTTAGTTGATAGAAAAATTTAGGAAAGCTGGGATAGAGAGAAAGCAGAAATTCTTGGGTAGAGTTTTACAGAAATAGAAGAATTGTAAAGGTTTTGGAATTTAGCATTTTAGTACAAATACATGCAACAATATGTGCAAAAATATGTGTGTTTTCATGACATTTATATACTTTATAATGGCTTGTGAATTTTAATATTCTAATTATAATGTTGACAGGCAGTTCAGGAGAACTGCTCAAAACTTTCTTTTAAAAATGTATTTAAGCTATGGATTCTGAGAAAAAGGGAATGATAGTTAACTGTCTGTTATCATGACTTGTTCATGCTGTGAATATGTGAATGAATCTTCAAATGTAGTATTGCTTACACTGTGTAATTTGTTTTTTGGTCCATATAATATTCTTGTAATTTTCTTTGCTTCAGAAGATCCATTTTCTAAATAACATCTCTTGTTTTGCTTCGAAGATGTGAAAGATAATGAAAATGATGGAAATACTTTTCACTGCTTAATTACAAAAAAACCTTTAACAACTACAAAAAAGAAAGGAAGAGTGGACATAAATCCGATAAGAATAGTGCTGTCTTCTACAGGCTCTACTCATAAATATTATGCATTGCTGCACACTGGTATATATTCCTTAACAGTTAGAATTAGTTTTGCATATATTAAATGCATTGAATATGATTTAATACAAAAATATTTTATAAGCAGCTTCAGCAGAAACTAAATGCTGGGGATTGATAATAGGCATGCAACCTTCTTAATGGAAAAAATAATATTTTTAATAGATAGAATTATTTTAAGTACCAATTCTTCAGTCATATTGTCATACGGTATAATTAACACTTTGGTTGACAAGGATGGTGGGAGAGAGAGAGAGAAAGCAATCAAGCACAAGAATGATTCTTAATAGCTACAGTGTATAACAACAATAAGGACAGTTTGACATCAAAATATTCCTTTTTAATGCTTTGATATTTACTTTCAGGTACTTATTTCATTTATTAATAGGTAGCAGTGCATTTGGTATTCTTTTTACAATAATTTTTTTTCCAGATTTATATCTTAGTTAGGATGGCTATACTAATCTGAAAAAAAAAAGAAGAAAAGGGAAAAGATAAAGCTAAGATGAAAAGTAATTTAGAAAAATAAATCGAATATAGTTTAAGCCCCACTGTTCTCCCTGGTTTTACACTTGATTTCCTAGAAGCTGAGTCTCAACAAGGTGAATAAATGTGCCCTTCCTGCTGCCCTGACTATCTATGTGTGTCTTGAGATCAGAAAATGTGAGTCGCTGCTGACTCTGAACAGTTCAGCATGAGCTCCTTCCCCTCCAGAATATTCCTGAAACTCTTCCAGTATTCTTCCAGAAGTAAATTGTACAAAGCTTTTGAAGAGTCTGCCATCCTTCAGCTACGTTAGGAATATAAACTGAAAAGCCAGCAGTGCCTTCGTACTCAACTGCTTTCGGCAGCCTTCAGTGTCAACACACCTTTGAGTGTTATTCTGATGAACTTAATTGTTACTACCAATATGAATTTTTAATTATCATGCCTTTTGCTTCTTTCCTTTTCACCTAAAAATGATTTAACGAGAAACAGGAGCACAAGACCCAAAATATCTACTAGATGTCCTAGTCTTTATACTAGCAGTCACATTCCCACCAATCTCATTTTACTTCCTTTCCTTCAACTCTTCTTTCCGGTGACAGCTGAGGAGGTTGCCATTCATTCCAGCCTCTCGGGTGGCTAGGACATGTCCTTGGGAAAGTAGGAGAGGCTTACAGGATGTCTAGAGTTCAGTACCTGCAGGTCCTTGGTTTGTTGCCTGGCTGTCTCCAGTGGGGTCTCTCCAAAGCAAGGCTCAGGACTGATTCTTGAGGTGGTTTATTCCAGGGACAGTTCCCAAGAATCAAAACTGATAAGATGGAACCAGTTTTGTCTCTTTCAGCCCTACATATTCCTCTGTGACTATACCAGAAGACTGGGCTCTCAAATATTGACACATGCCTTCATATTGCATTCTAAGGTACTTAACATGTATTTCTGATCTCAAGCTGTGATGCTGCATTTAGACTACAATATTTTGTTGGGCTACAATTCAGCTTTTGTCCCTTTTAGACATTTTGAACTGAAAAATAGCTCTGATACATGCTGTTCAGGAAAACATGGCCAAGTGCTGCGGAAGAAGCCAGTCTGTTTTACATGGATCTATGCCCTCTCAGAGTGGTATATATGAAAATCCCAGAGCTGAAGTCGGAACAAGGAAGGCAGCGGTCACTGGCCCCAGCGCAGGGGTTAAACCAGCGACACCCAGCTCAGGCCATGGAGAGGCTGAGCCCCTGCATGGTCGAGTCAGCACATGGCAGGGCTTCCCCCTGCTGAGGGCAGAAATCTAATTCACTGGGCTACAACGTGTGTCCTGGAACTGACTGACAGGTGAAACTTAATTAAATTTATCTTTATAATTTGAATTCTAGATATTACAAGACAGTTGTCCTTTTTTGTAAATGTTAGAGATGCTTACATATAAGCTTAGGAACGTAACTCTGTACTTTTGTTATGCTAGTAGAACATCAAATTAATAAAGGCAGGATTGTTTTCT
The DNA here is from genome assembly GCA_013396915.1 of Stercorarius parasiticus. Lineage (NCBI taxonomy): Eukaryota > Metazoa > Chordata > Aves > Charadriiformes > Stercorariidae > Stercorarius > Stercorarius parasiticus. The sequence continues at coordinate 653,448 of VWZL01001979.1, forward strand.
TTAGAATTCTTTCTCTGAATCAATCCCTACACTTTTAAGGTAGGAAGAGATGATTTTTTCAATATTTATTTAATGGAAATTTTCCTACTTCCTAAATGGAATACTGTACCTAAATATGGTAAATTTATAATGAGAATTTTGGCATTTTTTTTTTCTAATTTATTTTAAACCATGGGTTTGGGAAGTATGAACTCTAGAAAATAAATCTTGTTGAGAAATATATGAGACCCATAGTACACTGCTGAACAAAAGTGATAGCAAACTAAAGTTGGTAAAAAAATAATCTAAATATCCGCATGATGATAGATTTGGAATTTAAAGTATGCTCTGAGGGACAGGAATAATAATAATTAATGCTTTGCACTTACACGTGATCTATTATCTGAAGGTCTTGAGTATTGCACGTTATTATCTCATTAAACCTTACAACACCCCTGTGAGGGAGGAAAGTGCATTATTATAGATATTTTACAGATGAGTAAACTGAGTTATTCAATTAGGAAAAAACATGGAAGCTCAGTAGCAATATTAGCCCATATTGCCACAGCAGTTAAAAAGCAAATGCCACAATTTTGCCCATTAAGGAAGAGCAGAAACAAATAAAAAAGTGATTAAAGACGTTCTTCTAAAAAGAGGACGGGCCTTCATTTAAAGCACCGATTTGAGTTTAATAGCATAAAACAGCACTTTGGAAGGGCTGTTTAAGATGGCAAAAACAGAGAAAAGGTTACCCAGAGAAGTTAGGTAAGTTTTATTTTTAGAGATTTTTAAAAAATTACTGCACAAGATTCTGAACAACTTGAATATAGCTCTGTTTTAGCAGAAGAACACGAGGATCTTGAGAAGGACCTTTCAGAACAAATCTTTATGTGATTTTTTTTAAAATCAGTATTACACTTCAGATATTGAACTCTCAACTACAGAACAATTTTTAGTAAAAATCCTCCATTGTGGACATTTACAAACTATACAATATTAAAGAAATAACCTACCACAATTTTCACTCCAAAGAGAAAATAAATCCTAGAATTTTTTTGAGATCCATCCATGCTATTCCTTTATTTACAAAGGTAACATATGCTATTGTAAAAAGCAGAAGTAAACACACACGAACAGAAAACCACAGACATGTGAAATACTAACTCTTATTCACATATATCTGCAGAAAAGCGTTCTTTCTATTTTAACTGAGCTTTACTAACTCACTGGAGACCATTAAACTTCAGCCAGGTAATTTCATGATTTTCCTAACTATATCAGTTAGAAAACAAGTATTACAATGTAAAACATTAAGATTAGAACTATTTTTAACTTATTTAGTGTAAAAGCAGACATATTTTTGTTAGACGTTCCATTTACCTGCTTTTTAAACATACAGTAGCTTTCTTAAAAAATTTATGCTTAGAACTTTTAGTGTAGACATTTTTCCACAATAAAAATATCGATTAGCTTCTCAAACTTTCATAAAATGTAATGACAGCTCTCAGATGGTATGGCTGACATGGAAAATCACTGGTTACCTTTCAAAATTTTAGTTTTCCTTTTTTCTTCCACAGCAATCAGAGGAATAGCAGAATGAAAATGATTGACCCTGCTGATTGTGTCATTTTCCATTATGCAAATATTCAATGTCCACGTAACAACATTGAGAGCTTCCTTCTGTTTAGTACTGATACAAAACTGCATACGTGCAACGAACAGTTTGATTATTCTTTGTTGAGAGCATTTGCAAGGATAGTGATGAGGGAAGTACGTTATGTGTAGAGTTTAAAGACAGAAGGGACATCAACTTGGTCTGAGTTTCTGTAGACAAAAGGGCATTACAGTTCACTTGGTCCTTCTAGAAGTCTAGCCTGATTTACAGCTACAGAGCTAGAGAACACACGGGTTCACTGAGGACTTCCTTATATCTTTATCACTAAAGAGACCATTGCTGCCTGTTTTCTACATCGTGGAAGTTTTCTTAAGAGCTCTGACACAATCCTCCATTATTTCTTCCTGTCAAAATGAGCTCTTCCATCTTTCACTATAAACTGTTTAATAAATTTTAGATATTTGGCATTGTCCACTCCAACTTTCCATCAGACTTTTTAAAATGAGCAGACAGTGTGGTATCCTGCTGATGTCTCAAGGGTGAGGGAAACTGACTGTCCATATTAAACAGGCATTACCTTACCTGTCTTGTCTAGGCTAATAGGCATGTTGCTAGTAGACTGAAGAACTTCATTACAATATGGGTATGTAATGTAGACACGATGCCAATAACTTCCTTTAACCATGATAAATCCATCTTTAGCATTAGCTACTGGAATTATTTAAGTTTTGACATGATATTTTAGTTTTAGCCTGTCCCCTTTCATTATAGAGAATAAATAAGAGTAAAGAAGTTATCATTGTTGTAAACTTGAAGTTTCAAAGCAGATGGACCAACTTTTTTAATGATAGCATGAGTTATAGTTTCTTTTTAAAAATGAGGCAAAATAGAGCATTGGATGACACATAAATATATATATATCCTAAAGTTAAATTTCTAAAATACATTTGCCTGAATATAACTATGAGATTTGGGCTTCTAAGTTACTTAAGTACTTTTGACAATTACCTTTTTAAACACCTAGGGATTAAGCTGTTTATAAATTAGACATGGTAAAGAGAAGTTTGCCTATGAGAACATAGACTGCTATATTAGAATTATTGTTACCCCAAGAGTGCTTAGGCCATAATTTCACAAATTCCACTCTCCCCTCCCTACAAAAGGAGGGGAAAAAAAGACCTTGTTTCCAAAGAATCCATATAGGAAGAGAGGAAATAAAAAATCTTATTAGTTCTGAAGAACTTTGAAGCACCTACAAGAGAAAATGTATATCTTGGGTTTAGATTGGGCTTTTTTTTCCAGTACTGCTTTTAACATGTGTCAAGGTTTAATGTTAATGTTTTTTTCCAAAGTACTAAGAGTAAATGAATATAAGTAACAAAAGGAAATACAGGATAATGAAATGAGTACAAAATTAGAATTCAGAGACTACATAAATAAGCTAAAAGCTTTCCTGAAAACCTAAAGCAAAATATTTTTAAGTGGCAAATTTTTAAATGGCCACTTAAATGAAATAATTTTCTTGTCCTTTTTCCCTTTAACATGGACTTCTTTTTCTTACAGTTTTCCTCACATACGGGTCAAAACTGGTTTGTGCAGGTAAAGTCTAGGAACATTTGTCAGACAGCAAAACTTCAGTTTTATTTCAGGTATCTAACAGCCAATAGCTAAAAGTTTCATTTTTAACAATTTTATTTTTAAAAGTGTCACTTACAGGGGACCATACCCCAATGACTAAATTATTGTGTATCCCCATAATGAAACTCTAGATGTACCCTCTTCTTATTCAGGTAGATTATCTACACCATGCAGATTTTTAATGTGATGAAGTGATTATTTTTGATCCTTTCCATTAAAATCTAACTTGAAGCTTTTAAAGACTTAGGAACTCCTTAAAGATGTGTGTAAAAACAGAAACAGGAAGGAGAAAAACTGCCCCTCCTGAGGCCCCAAAATGGAGATAAACCAGACATTTTACATCTTTACTGTTTAGTTTCTGACAAAAAATTAAACAATACTTCTCAAGTAAATTACAATTCATAAAATAAAATTACAGTATTGGAGGTACGTAGGTATGTACGGCTTTCTATACTTTGGATTATCCTGCCTACTAGTTATCAGAAATACTTTAAATTGTTTATAATGTTTCTTTCATAGATATTTTTATCTGGTTAGGTGTTCTCACAGAGAACTCCAGCCCTCCAGCTCTAACCACCACCTCTACAGGTTATTAGATCACCGTTGGATGAGATTAAGGTTCTTCCATAATTCTCTTTGTTCCCATTCTTATTGTTCTTTCTAGGACAATATTGTTAAACTGTGTAAGGAGAAAGCTACATCACATCTACAATAAAAAAACAAACAAACATCAAATCGTATCAAGTCAACTTTCTTTTAAATGAGTTTTGACACTACAGGAGAGACTAGAGGAAACGGCTGTTGTGACAGGGAGGTCAGCGTCACATGTTAGTACATATCACTTCAGATGTATTCATTCTCCATTTTCAATTACAAATGCCATGTATATTGAAACTAGTGAATCTTTGCATTAGATTTAAGAGATCCAATTCTATTGAGGGCTAGGAGTTCAGATAAGCTTGCTGTTGACTTTCCATAATCCGCTTTTTACTAAAATAAGTTTTTGGTTAATGGTTGTATGAATAGAATAAGGAACAAAAGGTAGTTTAATTTTCTATTCTTCTTTTTCATTGTTTGGTGTACAGTGGTGTGGTGTTTCTTTTCTTGAAACATTTACTTTTCTTAAATGAGTTATGGCTTGATCTAAACCCCTCTGGAAACACAGCCCTTGCATTAGAAAAAAGGAAGGCAAGGCAAATTCCATTTCATTTAGTAACAATCAAAATAATAGAGGCCATTGTACTCACTGAACATTGTACTCATTGAACAGAGGCTTAGAGGCTTAAGATACTTTCCAGGAAATTATATAGCAAGACCAGATCTAGCATATAGATTTGGCACTACAAGAGATTAAAATGTTTAGAGATAATTAATGCAGTCTCTTACAAATCTTGGAAGAATGTCCCTTGTCTCTATAGAAGGTTGATATAGCCCTTTAGGTATTTACTGATGTTTGGCATAATCATGGTAATTTTATCACTTTTAGCCTGAGATATTTGACCTTGTTCTGAAACATCTAGATCTTAATGTATAAAGATGCAGTGAGATCATGCCAGCAAACAGAATTAAAGAGTTTTATTACTAAAAATTACCCTTATAGGCAAAAATCCCAAGGGGTGTTATTAGTAACCCTTTACACATATTAAAAAATTCTTTACTACATAAACCATTCTGTCATAGCAAAAAAAGCTAATTGTGGAGGTAGCTTATAACCAAGATGAATAATGACAACCACATAATAGGTTCACAGTAAAGAGAAAAAAATGTCTACTGAGCAGAGAGAGCAGAAGAGACAAAGCAGTGTTGCAAACAGAGGTTATATTGAAAAGAGCATTTGGCATTTATAAAAACTTGATAGTTTTGCATCGGAAGCAGACATTGGTTCTTTTGCATATTATACTATGACATTTTATCTGATCGTAGCCTTTTCTTTACTAGATATTTTTTCTTGACTGTGCAGGCATGAAACAGAGTGAAGTGCAATATCCATTTAATAAATTTGTGTTTGGCATAGAATATGAAAAAATTCATCTAATTTCCTAATTTTGAGGCAGTGGTAATTAAAAACCTTTTATGATCTGTTGTTTTATCTCATAAGTCAATTCTTCCACAATCCATATGCAATCCGATGAGCTTGCTAATTAAAACGCAAATACGTCTGAATACTGGCACAAAGGCAACTTTTTAAATCTTTTATGTTGATATGAATGCATTTTGAAAATATGTTTTATATACTTAACTTTACAGAATCTTTCCAATATTTGAAATTCAAACTAATTGTAAACTATATAGAATTCAGGGAAATATTTGCTGCATTCACTAATATTGCACATTTACTTTATCAGCTAAAGTAACGTATCTAGATATATCTCCAGATCTAGAGACTGCACTGCTTATTGGAAGTTAAAAAGTCATACCGAAACAAGAGACTAGTATATTTCTTCCCAAATCAATTTGGAATATTTTATTCTTGAATCTTCATTTTTTAAAAGTTGTTTTCTGTACTGTAATTAAAGACAACTATGAAACAGAGGTACTGCATGGTGCTGTTGACTTATCTTCATTCTGTCCTTGATTCAGTGTGACTATTTGTGCTTATCTTCAAAATGTTCATGCTTTCCTCCTAGAATTGCAGATCTTCGGAAAGTCATCTGTCACACAGTCCAGTAGATGACCTTGATGTTAAAATTCTGAAGTGAAATACTGAGGTTCCCATACCAGGATTTGGGTTGAGACTGGTACTGTGAAATGGCAAAAATCATATGCCAAATGGGGAACCACCTGGAGCTGGTTGATAAGATATATCCCCAGATCACTGTGCCTTCAATCCATTTAATCTCTAGCTTGCTGCTTCCATCCCCTTCAATAGTAAAGCCTGGAATCCTTTACTGAGAATCAGTACTTCTACTCATCTTCTTTCAGGGTTTTAAGTGATAAGACACAAGATATTGACAGGCATGTGTCAGGGCCCTGGGGGCACCAGGAGGTCTCTGTGGCCCTGCCCAGCCTCTCTGCTGCTTCCTCTGTCCCCTTCCATTGGGCCCAAGAGCCCCATTTCATCCCAATCCCTGCTGTGGTGATGCTGTAGGAGAGCTGGTCTCCAGCTCTGTCTCTGCCCTGTCTCCTGGATGGACTTCAGCCCTACGCTGTAGGTAGATGGACCCTTCAGACCCACCTTGTAGCCTTGTCTCCAGTCTTGCTTCTGGCACTGTTTCCTTTTGTCCCTGGCTGGACTTTGTGATGGACCCTGGATGTGGTTCATTGCTCGCTGTGTCTGAGTTTTCCCTTGCTACCAGCCACTTGCTCTGCCCCCAGTGTTCAGCCCCTATTTGTGGAGCGCTGTCTGTGCTCTCTGCTCTCTGACAGTGTGTTCCTATTACTTTATAGCTTTGTATCCTAACCAATGACGCAAAAAAAAACTTGACTCAGAGAGTTTCAGACCCTGAAATTATTTGCACTGACATCTATTACCAGGAGAGTGTCCTAACCTCAGAGTCATCAGATGTCTTTGCAAAAGATTCAACCTTCACTTTTTCTCTTCCTCATTGAAGAAAGAGTACATAAAATGGGCAAAGAAAATGTGAGGATAGAGACAGAAGTGTATGACTTCTTAGCCTAATGGTTAAAAAAATCATTAGAGAGCAAACTATCTTAACATTTTTGACAAGATCTGCATCTTTGCAGGAAATTTGTGAAAGAGGACCTCGCTGATGTGAGTGATCTAAACACAAGGCTACAAATGCAGTCTTCACTTTGTTTCTCATACTATGCATTCTCTAGGCAGAAAGCTTTGGAATTGCATTTTGTGTATGATGTCCCCCTGTTCTGGCTAAGTCTTGCATTAAGGTTGTTACAGAATTTAAGCCTTGAGCCAGTTCCTTATATGGGCAATACTTGGCACCTCTTTGCCAGTGATACCATGGATTTTAAATAATAAAGGAATGGAATTATAATAGACGCAAAAGATTGCTTTGCACACTAACTGAACACTCAAGGTGGAGCAATTTTAAGACCAAGCTTAAAGGTTTTCTCTTGCCTAAAGATATTTCAAGTCTTCCAGGTAAGCCTTTTGCCAGTTTGCACCTACAATGAGCTTCAGTAAAGCCTTTGACATTGCTTTCTACAGCATTCTCCTGGAGAAACTGACTGCTCATGGCTTGGGTGGGCGTATGCTTTGCTGGGTAAAAAATTGGCTGGATGGCTGGGCCCAAAGAGTTGTGCTGAATGGAGTTAAATCCAGTTGGCAGCTGGTCACAAGTGGTGTTCCCCAGGATTCAGTTGGGCTGGTTCTGTTTAATATCTTTATCAATGACCTGGATGAGGGGATCGAGTGCACCCTCAATAAGTCTGCAGACGACACCAAGTCGGGCAGGAGTGTTGATCTGCTTGAGGGTAGGATGGCTCTACAGAGGGATCTGGACAGGCTGAATCGATGGGCCAAGGCCAATGGTATAAGGTTCAACAAGGCCAGCTGCCAGGTCCTGCATTTGGGTCACAACAACCCCATGCAGTGCTACAGGCTTGGGGAGGAGTGGCTGGAGAGCTGCCTAGCAGAAAAGGACCTAGGGGTATTTGTAGTCAGCTGTCTGAATATGAGCGAGCAATGTGCCCAGGTGGCCAAGAAGGCCAACAGCATCCTGACCTGTATCACGAATAGTGTGGCCAGCAGGACTAGGGAAGTGATTATCCTGCTGTACTCAGCACTGGTGAGGCCACACGTCGAATACTGTATTCAGTTTTGGGCCCCTCACTACGAAAAAAGACATTGAGGTGCTGAGGTTGGTCCAGAGAGGGCAAAAAAACTGGTGAGGGGTCTGGAGAACAAGTCTTATGAGGAGTGGCTGAGGGAACTGGGGTTGTTTAGTCTGGAGAAAAGGAGGCTGAGGGGAGACCTTATCACTCTCTACAACTACCTGAAAGGAGGTTGTAGCAAGGTGGGAGTTGGCCTCTTCTCCCAAGTAACAAGTGATAGAACAAGAGGAAATGGCCTCAACTTGTGCCAGGGGAGGTTTAGATTGAATATTAGGAAAATCTTCACAGAAAGGGTTATGAAACAATGGAACAGGCTGCCCAGGGAAGTGGTGGAATCACCATCCCTGGAGGTATTTAAAAGACGGGTAGATGTGGTGCTTAGGGACGTGATTAAATGATGGTTTTAGCAGTGCTAGGTTAATGGCTAGACGATCTTAAAGGTCTCTTCCAACCTAGGTGATTCTATGATTCTGTTGCAAATACTACCTACCACAATGTACTTCAATGTAAATGGTTAATAAAAACATACTAGTTTTAACATGCAGTATAAATTACCACATCTGCCAACAGGTCAGACATTACATGTATATGGTATAACAAGTTCAAAACAGCTTACAATATAGCTGTATCAAATAATCTTTACATGAAGGATGGAGGTTCTTAATACCATATTGTGATTTTGAATTGTTTTCTGTGCACTTATATGTGAACTAGAATGGTCAGAACTCAGCATCAGTAAACTCACAGAAAAGACACATTACAAAGCCAGAAAGAGTGAAAGGGAAAAAGAGAGCATGAATGCTAATGCCACTGCTTTTGTAATGCATTTGGTTCAGAACAGCGGATGTATTAGTGTTTGCTGATACGCTGATAAGCATGAGGTACTCACAAGTGAAGGAACAGAGCAAAATACATCTGTATCTGCTATTCATGCATACACAGCCATATAGGTGCAATCTTTTCTTTTTTTAAAGCACAGGAAAAATTAAAGATTTATGGAGAAAGGTGCTCCTTTTCTCAAAAAATCCCCTGTGAAATTATTAATCATGCAATATGAATATCTGCAGATAGAGAGGTGTGGAATAAAAATTACCAAACACAGACACTAGCTCTAAGCAACATCAGCTAGCAAATCATCCACCTAAGATGCAGTGGTAAGGACATCATTTCAAGCTACATTGAATACTGCATGGTATAATACAAGCCATTTTGAAAGATAATTAGATGCATAATTTCCTATACAGACTGCATGAGAAGTCCAATCAAACTAAATTTGTCATTCTGCTGACACATTTTTGCTATCCTCAATGTCAATTTGCTGCAATTTTTTCCTCCTACTGTGTTGTTATTTTTGGTGAGGAAGAGTGCCACGGAGCCCTGAGGTATATTTTACTCAAATCAATATATCAGAATGACAGCTATGAAATTCATTTACAAAAAGACTACATAAGGTTTGAAGAAGGGACTGTAGTGGACAGATCCACAAATTCACGTTTGTAAGACTGTCTCTCACTTTTCTCATTTTCTTTACATATATTTTGTTTTATAACAGGCAGATATCTTATGAGTTACAGGTGACTGAGATGTTTATAATCCCATATTAGTGATGTCAGGACTGAAAAGGTCAAATAAACAGTACAGGTTCATGATGTTGTTATGAAATATAACAACAAAAAAGATTCTTCCATCTGACTTCCAATTCCTGTGTCTTCAACCTATTTTCCGGGTAATCTGGGATCAAATAGTGTAAAAATGGTGTAATTACAATAAATCAACATTGGGTTAAATGAAATCAGTATACCTTCTTCTCTCCCTCACTCACACGCACACCTGCACACACATGCACTCATAGAGTTCTCAAGTTGTGTTGCTCTTGTTTGTGGTGATAAATGTGTACACTTTACACTAAGCACGGTTCATTAATTACGGTATTCGTTATATTTATTAGAGCTTTCAATAACCACAGGTTATAACTTCCGCATAAGGAAGCCTGCACATTTAGACTGAATATCATTTACCTCTGTGTCCTGTGTTCTTCAAAAGATGATGTTCAATGATTATTTTCTCAAGTATTTTTTTTTTACAGGTGCAACCATGAAATTATGTTATTGTTGAGTTTTATTAGGCCTAGTAGTTGGATGTCTGACCTGACTGAGTGACACGACAAAATCCGCTGCTCAAAGCTGTGTTTCTCTCTGTAAGTGGGAATCGGACAGCCTGTAGCTATCAGAGCACCAGGCAACAAGCTATGAAAACAAGGCAGTAAGAAACAGGGAAGTGATTTCACTTCAGATTTAAAGGTGCCTGTGCTGAACTGGGATGTGCATCCCAGAATGTGCAAGACAAGTACTGAAGTCATCCACTTTTTTAAAGTGAGGTATATATTTTGTGTGTGCATTATACAGTTCTGTAATGGCACACTCGTGGGGCAAGGTAGAGATGCAGCATCATGTCTCTTCTCAACTAAAGATGTTTAAGCTTGACTGTTGCAGTAGCAAGCCCTGTACAACAGGATGTTCTCTCAGGTTCCTTTAGCCAGGTTCATTCTGGGAATAAGCAGCAACAAATGCAGTATTAGGGAAAGAAAACTGCAAAGTATAGGTTGTGGCTGGCAGTTCACACAGGGTTTTGACTGTACCTGCTTTAGCTAAGGCCTGTTTCAAGTAGAGTATAGAAACATTCCTGGGAACAAGAGCTGAAGGCAAGTTCATACTCTCAGTGGGAATATGTCAGCGTTAGGCTGCTGGGGAGCACAAACTGTCTTGCATGCTTTTTCTAACATCTGTGAACCCTGAGACCCTTACTGTACAGTAGCCTAGTTACTACAGAAAGGGTTTATACATCTTGCCCAAGTTATATGCTAGTCCAATAAGTAAGGCTTGACATTGTTCTCAGTGGTGGGAGATGTAAGCTGAGTAGGGAACCAAAACTTTGTACCCTTCTTCCTGTATGATTGTTCTAGTAAATAGTGCTGTTACAGAAAACAAATGTGCTATTGCTCTTTTTTTTATTAAACAACAATGGAAGATGCCAGGTTTTTTTTGTTTGATGTAGATTTTCAGTCCTCATCCATCAAAACTATATCCTTTCTATGCATGTCCCCAACTCTACTGTCAAATTAATAAATGCCTATGGACATTAAAGCAACTTCAATGCTAAGCAGGGACTTAGGAATCTATGGCTTAGTCTTTCTGCTAGGAACAAGAATGTTTGGTGGAACATATATCTGCTTAATAAAACAATAAGGAGGCTATTTGCACAATAGTATTTTTACCAATATGAAGACTGCACAGCTGAAACATTTTTTAATTAATTTCTTTCTTGCTATTAATGTCTGCGTCAATTTGCAATCAATACAAAGTACACGAACGCATAAAACCCCATGAAACCATTTGGGACAGGGCTCTGAGCAACGTGATCTAGTTGAAGATGTCCCTGCTCATTGCTGACCTTTAGAGGGACCTTTAGAGGTCACTTCCAACCCAAACTATTCTATGATTCCATGATGAAAGACATAAATTTTCACCACCCAGAGCTACAGTTTTAAACAGTAAATACTGAGAAATATGGTGCAGTGATTCACTCAATAAATCACTAGACATGTCCTATTCCAAAACTGGCAGCAGTTGTTGTTTCTTTATTCTTTTTTGCCTTTGTTTATAGGCTTTGCTTACACATGTGTCACATTCCTGTCAGAGACACTTTGTACCAGAGGGAAACTACTGCTTCATCTGATGTACCGTGCTGGTTTTCTACTACAGAATGTGTTAAATTGCAATCATTCATTTAGTACTGCATTTTCAGTTTCTGTTACCTAACTATGTCTTAATTATACACTGCAAATGGCCAGCTATAGCGTATGGCTCCTTATCACCAGATACACAGAAGCAGAATATCTTTGTACTTACATTGTTCTCTTCTAACACTCCTTACAGGTCTGGTTTGAAATGGTTCTCTACAGGGACCCTAGAGAGATGCTAATGTAATTGTTTGCAATTTGAATGTAAAGAAAATTACTAATAGGTTCATGGAGGCTGCTCACAAAATGACTGTACTTCTTATTACAGGATTCAGCATTTATGAATGCATCCTGACCTAGTTTGCTATACAGAATTTTCAAAGCAAGGATTGTTAAGAAACTGTAACTTCATTTAGGACATACTGATCCAGATTCTCAAGACTGTATAAAGCAATGTGTAGAACTTACTACTAGGAAAAGACCTGGCAGACTATGGTTTACCTTTATGTAGGGTTCAAGAAATCAGCTGGGTATCGTGTGACGGAATAAAGTGTAGGCTGAAGGGGCTGTGTGACGGCAGAACTGCTTGCCCCATTCTGTGCCAGGTGTGAATGCCTTTTGAAGGGTAAATGCTGGGGAGGTACGTTCTCTAAATATCCACAGGTGTAGCCCTCAGAATAATCTGTAGCTTGATTTTCCTCTATGCAGAATAGACACTATGAGAATAAACATTTAGTCTTACTGCTCTTCTGCTGAATGATAATTGAAATTTGGACCCTGTAAAGTAGTTTGTACTGGGAGGAATAGTCTGTGAGGTAGCATCTGCATATGTCCTCAGTGTAACTTGTTTATTTACATTTACATGGATTCATAAGTGGATGGATAGGTATGCTGTAGCATAGACAAGCCTCTCTCACTAAATTCTAAATCCAAACACCAATATCCAGTTCCTGAAAATTTACTGTATGCAGAAAGATTAGAGCATACACAATGTTTTCTTGCTGCAGCACACGCAAATAAAAAACAATAAAAGTAATTCTGAAGAAAGAATATATGCGCATGTTAAAAAAAATAAATACAAGGACATATCTATAATAGATGTTGGAGCACGGTGAAGAAATAAAGAAATCCATGAGCAAGGTATGGTCTGAAACGTTAGGATGCATCAAGTCACTGAGACAATGCAATCTCACATATTTGCACAGGAGTGCTTCTTACATTCTGTTCTAGCCCTCCAGGCTGTGCCTGGCCCACTTCTGCCCCCACCCAGCTATATGCATCAGGTATAGTCCTCTCTGATCTGGATCTAGGGAGACCCATGAGATGAATCCAAGTCTACCTGCTCTTGGGGGTCTGTGAAATAGTACTATCTTATGGTATCAAATGAAGCAAAACCAGCAGATCATCACACAGCACTTCTTTCTTTTGCCTAATTTAATGCATATCCTTGTCTCACTTTTGATTTCCCTGTTTTGGGATTATTCTTTACAGAGAAGCTTTCTGGGTTCAGTCATGCATGGACATAATGAAAATGTATTAAGACCACTGGGGGCTCTATATTGATTGAAACAACAGCCATGTAGAAATCTGACTGCTAGTAAAAAAAAATGCTGATTTTATTGTCTAATGCCAGCTGAGCAACTCATTATCTTATAATGACAAGTCTGTGCCCTCCCTTCACCAGACTCCTGGATATGGAACACCAAAAAAAAGCACAATGACAATGGAAAGATACTTCTCCAGTGCTTGGATGACAATGAAGGAAAATTGGGCAACTGTCATGTCTATTACACTATTAATAAAGATTATGATGATAATATTAGAACAACTTCAAAGAAAGCAAAACCTACCATTTTATTTTGTGTACAATTCCATGTGAATTACACCTTGTAAGAATACATACGAGTCAACATTCATCTTGAGAAATAGACTTAAGACTGAGAACTCTCTGAATCTGTACTGGATTTTGCTCAAAGTTTAGCTCACGATATCCAGACCCTGACAAGTCTCATATACTTGTGAATTTGGTAAGAAACAAGGTTTGTGGAACTTTTAAGTGGGACATTAATTCACTTCCAAACATAAATATTGGAGCTTTATGTCTATTTTTACTAAGCTTTCTATCTGTAAGTTTATTAAATTTAGTGAAATAAAATAAATTACTAGCAAACTAATCCGTACAATATTATAATAGCAACTGAACACGAAAAAGGCTTATAGATAAATATACAACATTTCCTACCAGGAATATTTTCCACTAAACTTTGTTCGTTTGTACAGATTTTTTTTCCAGACTGCGCAATCCCCTTACATAAAGTTGCTGGACTCTCATTGACTGCCTCAAGCCTACAATCCTTTTTATGGCAGCACTGGTGTAGAAGTAAAATCCAACCATACTGCTGATTTGGAATGTAAGAGGAATGCAAGAGGAACACAAGATTTTCCCCTTCCCTTCCCCTCACTCATTCTAGTTAAAGGTTTAGTCTTAAGTGTTGCTATATATGGGCATATACACAATGCTGAGAATTAAACAAATAATATTAAAACTATCAGAATTCTTAACCACATAGCACTGAATACACAGATTTTTTAATGCATGTATTTGGAACACACTAAAAAGAGGAGTTAAAGAGGGACATATTTGTGATTCCTTCCTGTGCGGATTGTTTTCTCCTGTATAGTTATAAACTTATTATGACTGATTGTAATAATTTATTATCACTCTCTAAATTCTATGGATGGAAGAAGCATGTGTTTCCTGGATCTCATTTACCACTGTCAAATTGAAAAGGTATGTGAAGTTATAATAGATGCATCAGAGACTCCCTATTATGTGAATAAAAACCCAGCAAATTAATATTGGTGAGATGAATTCATGAATATTTACATTCTCCTTGAAATTGATTATGAGAAAAATAGTCATTTGTGTGAAATTTATCAAAGCAGACAGGTGGAAAAATGATAAAATGTATTTTTATGAATATAGGAATATATTTCAATGAAACTTATATTATGATACCACTTTCTTATTCTGACTAGAAGGCCAGACTTTCTTTTCAGAATATGCTGATAAACCTGGCAGCAGTAAATGTCATGCTGAAATGCAAAGCCAATGGAAACTGCAAACGAAATGTTGGAGCACCCAATATGCAGTTATTCTGACATACAGCAAAATAAATATGTTTTGAGTGCTGTGAAGTACAACTGAGTGTTTATCAGATGCAAAATAACACATTTATAAAGTACATAAGTGGCATCACTGTATGGAACAAATAGCTGTAAGGTGCATTTAACAAGTTTTTTAAAAGTCTGTTTATCTCAGAAAAGTCTGAAGTGGAGTATTTGATGGCAGATAAATAAAACAGAAGCTTCATGAAGTATGGCACTTATTTGCTTCCAAGAATTCAGTAAGCTATAGAATTATGTAATGTATAAGCAGGTAATTAACATATTAAACATACCAAAGAATATATATCCCGCTTAGGCAGGAATTCAGAGGAACTCAAATTCACTTACAGTGGTTAGATTACAGAATGAATAAAAGCTGCCTAGTAAAATCAAGAACATATTAACCTGGTGTTGACATGTCTCTCCTAGAGACCTGACAAGCCCAAGGCTGAGTCTATACATCAGCACGATAATTGGATAGGATTTGGTCAGGATGTTACGTACTGGGCTTTCTCTTAGGAGGTTCAAACCAGCACACATCTTATCCCTTTGTCATATATGAATTATTATATCTTAATTCACATCGATTTTACAAACAATTCTCCTCTTCATATGATGCCTTGTGATCCCCACAAATTATATATATATATAAAAATTACATATATATAAAGTGTGTATATATAATTTTTCTGCCTGTTGTACTGATATACATAATCTTTTCATATATATATATGAATCCTTTCATACATATGAAAAGATTATGTATATCAGTACAACAGGACAGAAAAAAGGATTATTTTTTTCTGTAACAGGGGTTGGAAGGATCCAACTATGCACAAAAGAGGCATAAATATGCTTATCTTCTCTCCTTATAATATATTTCCATGAAAAAAAATAATGCTGTCAGAGAAATAAACTGATATAAATAGGTTGTGATTTAATAGAAATAAGGTTGCAAGCCATCAAAGTTATTGAGTTTCCAGAATAATTTTACACAAGTCATGGAAAAAAAAAATTTACTACTTTTAAATGTAACTTCATTGTTTTGTGAAAAGAATTATAAAATGTAATCATCTGCAATAGCAGGAAACACAGTTCAGACCCAGAAGGCACTTTCAGATACTGTATTATTGCATAGGATCTTGTTTTACTTCATAGGAACTTGTTTTTATGGGATGTTTAAGAGAGCTCATTAGCGAGTAGCCAATTGAATTGCACATGGAATGAGAAGATACCTGCAAATTTTGACAATCAATTACTCTCAAATTAATTTTTGGTAACCNTATATGAATTATTATATCTTAATTCACATCGATTTTACAAACAATTCTCCTCTTCATATGATGCCTTGTGATCCCCACAAATTATATATATATATAAAAATTACATATATATAAAGTGTGTATATATAATTTTTCTGCCTGTTGTACTGATATACATAATCTTTTCATATATATATATGAATCCTTTCATACATATGAAAAGATTATGTATATCAGTACAACAGGACAGAAAAAAGGATTATTTTTTTCTGTAACAGGGGTTGGAAGGATCCAACTATGCACAAAAGAGGCATAAATATGCTTATCTTCTCTCCTTATAATATATTTCCATGAAAAAAAATAATGCTGTCAGAGAAATAAACTGATATAAATAGGTTGTGATTTAATAGAAATAAGGTTGCAAGCCATCAAAGTTATTGAGTTTCCAGAATAATTTTACACAAGTCATGGAAAAAAAAAATTTACTACTTTTAAATGTAACTTCATTGTTTTGTGAAAAGAATTATAAAATGTAATCATCTGCAATAGCAGGAAACACAGTTCAGACCCAGAAGGCACTTTCAGATACTGTATTATTGCATAGGATCTTGTTTTACTTCATAGGAACTTGTTTTTATGGGATGTTTAAGAGAGCTCATTAGCGAGTAGCCAATTGAATTGCACATGGAATGAGAAGATACCTGCAAATTTTGACAATCAATTACTCTCAAATTAATTTTTGGTAACCCAGCACACCTATAAATAAGTATACACACTAACTTTTCCTTGCTAAGTTTTTAGTAAACACTGTTAAAAAGATTCCTAATACGGTAGTTTATCATTTAGTGATTCATGCAATGAGCTTTGACAATATCTTGAGGTCAAATGTACTAATCAGCAACTGAAAGATGACTTAATACTACAGTCAACTTTTATGTCTAGACGTGAATGCTGATACTGGATGGATGAAGAGGTATGGAGAATGTACAGTCGATTCTACTGTTAATGGTGATTGTTTTTCTAGTTAAATTTTTTTTAAAATGTATTTTTAAATAAATTTTAAAATTCTGAACAGTTTTATGCATTTTTTGTATAACTTTTTTCTGCATTACTGGTTTTCAAGGGAACATTGGTTAGCGATTAACTCATGAAATAAGAAAATGGAGGCAATGTTTCACTGCAACTTGTTTCACTTGTTTCCACTTGTTTCAAGTTCCTAACTTCATGTTGTGTATAGGCAAAATAAAATAGTTTCCAATAAGATTGTGAAAAATATGTTAATTCTGAAAAATAGACCCATATATGGTTTAGTGGTAACTTGGCAGTGCTAGGTTAATGGTTGGACTTGATGATCTTAAAGATCTTTTCCAACCAAAACAATTCTATGATTCTATGCAATGATCAAGCTCATGGGTAATCCAGTTTTAACTTAATCAGTGGCCTGAATTACTCAGCACAATTTTAAGTGAAGCCATAATTGACTTCAGTCTCTGGGATACTTGCAGAGCTCACAGCTACCTTTCTTTGCATTTTCAGGCCTTGACATTTCATTTTTCTCAGGGTTTTTGTTCTCATTATCTCTTCTGTCTAGGTTGTTTTTTGAACTCCCGGTTATTTCACAGACTGAATTGGCTGACAGGAGAGTCCAACCCATTATTTTTAGCTAAGCTTTGTTCAAATCTGACCTTAGCTGAATTAACATCACCAGTTCAGCATATAGTCTTTGAAGAGCAACATCTCGTCAGGCTGCTACTACTATCTGACCCTCAGCCAATAATGTCAATATATTTGGACTAAGTATATTCAATTTTTTTAAACAAAATTAACATGTATGCATTCGGACAGATAAGGTCCAAATCATATTTGTAATATGATTTAAAATGGCTGAGTTATAAAGTTCTTGAAAATGAAGGTTAATAATGAAACCATGGAAAGACACTTGAACACAGCAATAGCGCATAATGGCTTCTTGATATATAAAAGAAAACTCATATTCTCTTTTAAAGTTCCTAATGATTTTTCATTACTCTTTTGCAGTATCCCTGGACTACAGCTTCATACCCTCTGAAGTGCAATCTAATAGAGGCTTCATCCTATCACTATTTGTCATCATTTAGAAGGTGCCTCAGGAAACGACACATTAAAACATCTTCAGTTCCTCTCACTGGTTCAAACCTTTACAGAAGCTCAATTTTACAGAAATTGTAATTCAAACAATACATATCTGCAGTATTACAGCATGCAAGTACTTAACTTCAGCAGGCAGCAAATCTGAATGACTCATATTTACCTACGCAAAGGTTTCACTTCAAAGATAAAATGACAAGGAGTGTTCTTTTATTCTCTTAGTTCCCTTTCAAGGAGCTTAAAAAATCTTCCTTTTTTCCTTTGAAAAAAATAATATCTTTAAATGTAACAGCAGAAAACTAACAAAAACCTGTTCCCTGAAGAGATATCAGTGCAGGTAAATGAATTCTGTATGGGATAGAAAATAACTGTTTGTTAACTCTACCTGGGAAACTGCTTGGAACCACTGAGTTTTGCACTAATTGTAGGAAGCAGATCCATCAGGGAAATAGTGTCAGAAACAGTTCAGAAAGCTTCACAAGAGACTCTGAGTTCATGTATTTACATTCATATTCTAAATAATTCATAGGAAACAGTCTTTAAAATAAAGAAAAAAAATAATCTGTGCTGTGTAGGATCACACAAAGAAATAAATAAGGTATTTTCTTCCAAACTGGTCTAGTGAGAAACAGGGAGATGAAATAGCCAGTCTGTTGAATCGTGGAGTAATTTGAGTTGGTCACTTACTTCAGCCTCCTGCTCAAAGCAGGTCTATCTTCAAAGGCAGATGAAGTTGCTCAGGACTGTACCTAGTTACATTTTGAAAATCTCCAAGAATGGAGATTTCACAACCTCTCTGGAATCTCTGATACAACTTTTGACCATCACCCCCTGCCCTTCTGTTGTACATGTCAGAGAAAACACTGCTCCACCTTCTCCATTACTTCGCATTAGAATGGAATTAAAGCATTAAAGCCTCCCCTGTTTGACTTGTCTTCCCTGGGCTAAACAAACAAAGCCCCTGTGTTTCTCCTCCCAAGTTATGTATTCCAGTGCTCTAACTGCCTTAGTGATCCTCTGCTGGATTTGCTTTACTTTATTAACACATTTCTTGTATTGGTTCAGATATATTAGTTCAGATGTGGCCTCCCCAGGGCAATAATGGCTTCTCCCAGCCAACTGTCAATGATCATACTGATACAGCTGTGTTGGGTCTGGCTGGGATGGAGTTAATTTTCTTCATAGAATCTGGCACAGTGCTGTTTTGAATTTCTGACCAAAACAGTGTTGATAACACACCAGTGTTTTAGTTATTGCTAAACAGTGCTTGCGCAGTGTCAAGGCCTTTTCTGTTTCCTGCTTTGTCTCCTCAGAGAGTAGGCTGGGGGTGCATAAGAAGCTAGGAGGGGACACAGCGGGGGCAGCTCACAGCAACTTACCAAAGGGATTTTTCATACCATATGACATCATACTCAGCAATAAAAACTCGGGAAAAGAAGGAGGAAGGGGGGACACATTTGTGGTCATCGTGTTTGTCTTCCCAACTAACCATTTTGTGTGCTGAGGTCCTGCTTTCCTGGAAGTGGCTAAACATCTGCCTGCTGATGGGACGTGGTGAACAAATTCCTTATTTTGCTTTGCTCGAACAAAGCAAGTTTTTTCTCACTTTTGCCCTCTGACTCTCCACCCCTCCCACCCCCGCAGCCGCATTCTCCTGCAGGGGAGTGAGCCAGCAGATGTGTGGGGACTTACCTACCAGATGGGGGGTAAGCCACCACAGCAGCCTTCTGTGTGTTTAGCCTTTATCACCACAAGAGTGCAGTCCTGGCTCATGTTAATTTGTTCATAGAATCATAGAACGGTTTGGGTTGGAAGGGACCTTAAAGATCATGTAGTCCAACCCCCTGCCATGGGCAGGGACACCTCCCACTAGACCAGGTCGCTCAAAGCCCCATCCAGCATGATCTTGAACACTTCCAGTTATGGGGCACCCACAGCTTCCCTGGGCAACCTGTTCCAGTGCCTCATCAAGACACCCACTCATGACCTTTGCTGCAGCACTCTTCCCCAGCACATCAGTCCCAGCACTGATGCATAAGGTTGTTCTATCCACGGGCCTGAACTCCCCATGAGTCTTTGTTGAATTACATGAAGTTCCATTGGCTCATTTCTCCGGCTTGGTTAGCTCAACGTAGCTGGCAACCCCCATATCAGCTGTTGCACTCAATTTGTTGTCATCTGTACACTTGCTGAAGGAGTCAGATGCAGTATTGATCCCTGAGTTACTGGAACAGGTCACTCAGAGATGCTGTGGCATCTATGTCAGTGAAGATTTTCAGATCTTGACTAGACAAGTCCCTCAATAACCTGATCTAACCTTCAAGTTAGAAGTGCTTTGAGCAGGAAGCTGACATAGATGACCTCTAAAGGTCCTTCCAACTTAAATTATGGATACAAACAGAAAATAGATGAAGAAACCTACAATCTCTCAATTTATTTAGTCACCTCAGAGCACTAATTACAGAAGGAATAAATAACTATTTACAGAAAGAAAAATCAACTCTTCCCATACTGGCAATGCTTTGATTACACCTCAGATTGGTTGTATTCATATAGAAGTGATTTAAAAGAGGTAAGACTTGGTAAATCCCTGTTTTTCTGCAAGAAAAAATGTGAGTGCTTTCTAATGGGAAGACAGGAGTAAGACTCCATAACGATTTGAGAAACACCAGATATTTCAAATGTTAATGGAATTCCATTATATGGTAATGATGAACGCCACAGAGTAAACCAAACTATATTATTTAGATGTTGTTGTCAGCAGGCTTTCATTCCTGTAATTTCTTCCTAAATTGATCCAAAAGATTAATAGATACTGGATATAACTGTGACAGGTATACCAGAAGTTTTTAAGCCTCTCTGTGTATTTTCATTGTGAAACAGCCTTTTCAATTCAAATTTTCCTTTACAGGATAGTTTAAAATCATACCCAAAGCCACGTGTATAAATTCTTATTCCTCTCCCACTACTCGGAGATGTTAGAGTTACAGATGTATTCATGAAGGAAGGGTACTTATAGCTGAGAGCATATCCTTTGAAATGCCTTAGAATAGCCATTCTCAATCCCTGTAACTCTCTGAATTAATTGGCTAAATTGCACGCTCTCTTGTCTTCGCAGTCCTGTTCCAGTGCACTAGAAACCCAAAGCTGAAGTATAATTTCATATCTATGTATACACACACAAACAGACATGAAGCCTTAGCAGAGAGTTCAGATAGATACAGGGACATAAAATCATTTCATTGCAGTCATCTACATTTTCTGAGAGGAACCTATTTGAGAACTTTTTGAATGTGATTTATTTCATCCAAAATAGACACCTAAAAATGCTGAAATGAATTGTTCACTAAAAGTACCTCTTTTCCCCTGCTTACTATGCAGCTATGTCATTTATCCGTGACTATTTCAGAGAAAGATGGCTCAAGCTGAGTGAAATTAATACCATCTCTGGCTAAGAACTTCATATTGGGAACTGACAAGATTGCTATTAGGGACTCTCCATGTGCTTCCAGTTTCTGAAATCTTATCTACAAGGTCTGGTGTTCTTTCTGGGGTGAAAGCTTCAGTGTGGGATTCACCTCATCTTACTGAAGTTGTCTGCAATATTATCATTAGCATGTCATGGAATCGCAATAGCAGCTAAAACACCTGTTGTTTTCTGAGTGAATCTGGAATAAAAACAAACTCATTTCCAGTATGCTGTAAGGCAAAAAAGATGCCATGGAGCTTGATACTCACAGTTCTCACTGTAACTTAAACACATGCTTCCCCAAAATCCAATTGAAAAAACATAACCTTTTTAGCTCTTAATGTGACAAAAAAAAGAATTCCTATTTTATATAATACAAAAATACTGAGTGAAAGAGTACACAGTTCACGCATACACTTAAGTTAATACACTGAAGTTAACATTGACATAGCCAAGTATTTGATCACGTTCTTTTTCTTCAGCGTAGTACTTGAAAGATCTAAGTATCTTTCTCCAACTCAAAACAAAAAAATATTTTACAGTCAAGTTGCCTGAGAACTAAATTTGCAGTAAGCAGTTCAAGTATTGTGATTTACCTCTGAATTGCCCTGGCATAATTAATTATCATGAAAATTAAGAGCAAGAGCCCAAACATTGATAGATTTATGCACATAAATTTTATTTGTCTTGGCAAGAGTAAGAAAGCCATATGCTTACCATAAGAGCCTATATATATATGTTAATAGTCTACAAATTTGGATGTTTTGGTTTCTATTCTTCTTCACTTACACTCCCAAGACTAGAGCCTATGGAAAGAAAAGCTTAGAAGTACAAGATTCAATGAAAAAAAAAAACATCCCACAACCCAAAAAACAAAATACACTCTCCAAACATCAAAAATACCCCTCTCTGCTATGTATTTATTGCACATCAATGAACATGAGGAGGGAGTGGGTTTGGTTTGTGGTCTTTAGCTGATTTTCTGTTTCTCTATGAGGTTCGAAAAGGCCCTTCTCCTGGTCAGGGGGGGCAATAGTCAGAGCTGAGCTCCTGGGATGAGAGAGGCAGCATAGAGAGAACTGGAAGTACATACTGGCCTGGGTACACCCAAACTGTAATTTGCACAGAGAATTCCTGGCAAATGCATGGTGGCTTCTGCTGAGTGACAGCCCTGGGACAGAGGTCATAGTATAAATAGTGATAGCAGATGTAACCTGTGTGGTAAACTACTATAAAAGCCAATCCTGTACATGGAACAAATGCTCACCTTACCTGCTTTTTTTCAGATCCATTGCAGCATTCCCTTCTGTTTTCCTTTTTTTTTTTTTCCAAATCAACTTCAGCATCACTATTGCACCTAATTTTCTTTGCCTTTTTAGCTGAGGAGCTATTTTGGGTCTTTCCTTTATCTGCACTTTGGAAAAGGAGAGCTGGGGAGCAAGGAAGGGCTAGAAATGTCTCTCTTTCTGGAAGATTAAAAAAAAGGCAGTACCTTCTGCAACTCAACCGTATCTTTTCATATGGAATGTGTTTCACAGCTAATGCAATGGAAAATATTGCTACTCAATTAGCTTATTCATTGGACTTATTTCTTCAGTCATATTTGTATGAAATCATAGAATACTAGTTTGGAAGGGACCTCAGGGATCATCTGGACCAACCTTTCTTGGCAAGAGCACGGTCTAGACAAGATGGCCCAGCACCCTGTCCACCCTGTCTTAGAAGTAACCAGTGTTGAGGAATCCACCACTTCTCTGGGGAGATTATTCCAATGGCTGGTTGTTCTCATTGTGAAAAATTTTGCTCTTGTGTCCAACTGGAATCTCCCCAGGAGTAACTTGTACCCATTGCTCCTTGTCTTTTCCATGTAACTCCTTGTAAAAGGGGAATCTCCATCTTTTCGTAGTCACCCTTTAAATACTGGAACATGGTGATAAGTTCTCCCCTAAACCTCATTTTCTCACGGCTGAACAAACCCAATTCTCTCAGCCTTTCCTCATGTGGCAGCCTTCCCAGTCCTTTGATCATGTTGGTGGCCCTTCTCTGGACCCCCTCCAATCTGTCCACATCTTTTTTTGTATAGCGGGGACCAAAACTGAACACAGTATTCCAGGTGTGGCCTGGCAAAAGTTGAGTAGAGTGGGATAATGACTTCTTTATCTCTGCTGGTGATGCCCTTGTTGATGCAACCCAGCATCCTGTTGACTTTCTTTGCCACTGCAGCACACTCTTCACTTGTATTGAGCTTGTTGTCCACCAGGACCCCCAGGTCCCTTTCCACAGAGTTGTTCTGCAGCTGGGTAGATCCCAGTCTGTGCTGCACTCCTGGATTATATTTTCCCAGGTGCAAGACCTTACACTTGCTCTTGTTGAACTTCATAATGTTCTTGTTAGCCCACTCTTCCAGCCTATCCAGGTCTTCTTGCAGGGTGGCTCTCCCTTCCGAAGTGTCCACTTCCCCACTCAGTTTGCTATCATCAGAAAACTTCCTCTGGGTATCCTTTATTGCATCATCCAGATCACTTATGAAGATATTAAACAGCATTGGGCCCAGTATTGACCCCTGGGGGACCTCACTCGTGACAGGTTGCAAGTATGCATACTCACTTTATAAGATGTACAGTCTTATACACCAGATCCTCACTAAGAAATGGCTTGGTGTAGAATGCACCAAATGATTTATTCACATTGATGATGCTTATCCTTTATGCCTGGTCCTCCTCCTCCATCCTGTATTTGTAGTCCCACATTATTGCATAGTGTTTGTAATGTTGTTAAAATGCTCACTATTAAAAAAATCAATGAACTTAAACAAAATTGATTTTCAAATATAGCCTATGGGGTATTCTGTGAGAAATTACACCTTGCCTATAGATTTTTTTCACACTGCTTGACTAGGCAAAATGTCTGGAATTTTATTTTAAATAAATAAATGTTTTAGTTAATAGATTGAATTCTAGTAACTGACATCTAAAAATACATTTTCTACCTTTTATCTTCTGAAAACAAAGAAAGATTTCTTTCAAACAGAGAATGAAACTGAACAGCTGGGTTGAGAGTTTCATTATCCCTATTATGAAACGAAATCTTACATTTTCAACTTAGGTTTATTCTGGCAGATGTTAAATACAATATAGTGTGATAAAACCATAGAATTATTTTTTTTAGGTCATGCATAATGATTGACCAAATTACAAAATATATAGGTCTGTGTATGCAACATGATAGTGCTATCAGACTAACCAAATATTGTAATTACTCTCTTTCTTTACAAAATATTCAATATCATACTTAAAAGGTCTAGATAACACCTTCCAACTGTCTATATACAAGCATCACTGCAACAAGAAGACATTTTTACAGTGAGATTGGCTGGAGACCAGAGTAATTGGTTCTGTCTGGTGAAGTGAGGTAAATTAATAAAATTATTTTATATTTAGACTTCGGTGAGACAATGACCCAGCCCATATATTCTAAAATATGTAATAATTATAATTAGATGAGTAGAAGACCAAACAGTATATGCCAATGGATTTGGTATCCAGCTCTATTAAAAATTCACAACAAATCATTTCTTGTATTTCTATATAACATTCTGTAAATCTGTATTAACTTTCTACATGTTTTTAGCAACTACTACAGTACAGTGGAAAAAAATGTATAAGTGTTACGTGTATACATGATTCTGCAAAGTAACTTCAGCATTTTATTAATGCTTCCATGAAAATGAAGTCCTAGATATTTATTTACTGAGTGAATAAAAATGTAATTAAGTGCATTGTATGAAGTACTCTAAAGTATGCCACTGCAGATATTGCAAGGTCTATTGACCTGTTGCAAGTCATGTCGCTCTCATTATTTTTTTACAGTAAATTGTTTTGTATAATGTTTTGAGTAACAAACTCAAATATATTATAGAACATAACTGGAAATAGTGATACCTGCATATGTTGATACGCTCAGAGAAAACATCATTTAAGAAATAACATAGAAGAAGTGTCAGTCCACCTCTGTGCGAGCTCTGACTTCTCAGACGATATTCAGAAAGTACTCAGACTGCAGGACTGGTTATGAATAATGAATGGTACTGCAGCTCCAGGAAACAAAGGGTTATATTTAGAAGGATAATTGATATCCAATACTTTGTGAAGAACTGTATGTGGAAAGAAACAGATTCCAAACCTGTTAGTGTAATGTTACCAAACAACCGTCTGCTTTGTGAAACAATAGTCATGAAAATATTATTTGTAAACACTCCTGTCATTTTTACTAAAGCTAAGCAAGTTGCCAGTTTTGTGCAATTCGAGCATTCCCTTTTGTCTATTCTGCTTCTATTCTGACATGACACAAAACTTGCTATTAACTTCAGAAATGATAAATTTAGTAATGTCATATCAGACACATGAAGTTAGATGTAAGATACAAAGTAAGTCCGTATGACTTAACAAATTTGAAAAGATATAGGGTTATCACAGATGTCAGAACTGATGTGCTGTATTACATTACTTTCACATCAGATAACAGCTGCCAGAGCTGATGAAGAATGCTATGTCTCCCTTTGAGGATCTCCTCACCCAATGAGTCTTGAAAGTCCTTATTTATACCGTTAATGATACTGAAATAATCTGATACATCTACACTACTCTATAAAATCAAGTTATAGGGAAGCTGGAATGTATGTGTACTCACACATCAGCCTGCTTTTGTGAGGCCTTGACATGCAGAAGTGGCCCACATCCTGCAGCTAAACAACTTACAACGAGCATGTCTAGATGCAACTAGTGGTATAGAATAATAGAAAAGTCTAGGACAGGAGAGACCTCTGGAGACCGTGTAGTCCAACTGTCTATTGAAAGCAGGGCCTTAAATTAAGTTATCCAGGGCTCTGACAAGCCAAGTCTTGGGTATTTCCAGCAAGAGACATTTCACTACTTCTCTGGACAGGTTATTCCAATGTTGACTTGTTCTCATGGTGAAGACTTCTTTTCTTGAATCCAGACCGAATTTGTCCTGAAGGTACTTAGTCCCATTGCCTCTTCTGTTACTGGGCATCCTTGTGAAAAGAGTACATTGATGTCCTCTGTAACTACCTTTTAGGTAGTGGAAAACTGCCACTTCATCTCCCTTGAGCTGTCTCTTCTCTAAGCCAAATGGACACAATTCCTTCAGCCTTTCTTCATGTGTCCAGTTCTCCAACCCTCAGATTATTTTGGGGCTCTCTGTGGGACACTGTCCAACTTTCCTATGTCTCTCTTCAGCTGGGAGGAACATAATTGGACACAGTATTCCATGTGTTGCCTAAAAAGTGTCAAGTAAAGCTGAGTAACCATCTCCCTTGATCTGCTCACTATACAATAGATGTTGCAGCCCAGGATGCATTTTGCCTTTCTTGCTGCTGAGGTACATACCACTGGCTCAAGTTCAACTTGCTATCCACCATGACCCCAGAATCTTCCTGGCAAAGATATACCCCTACCTGCTTGTAGTGGTGGGGACCCCAGCTTGTGCTGCTCTTTGGGGTTATTCCAGTTATAGGACTTGGTATTTATCCTTGTTGAACTTCTTGTGATTCTTGTTGTCCCAGTTTTCTAGCCTGTTGAAGTTTCTCTGTATGGGTGCTCTTCCTTCTGATTTATTTACTTCTCCATTCAGTTTGGTGCCATCCACAAACTTTGTGATGATGCATTCAGTCCCATCATCCATGTAATCTAGAAAGATATTGAACAGTATTGAACCCTTAGCAAACTCACTCATGAATGGGTGCCAGTTTGACTTCAAACCATTATCCACTGTCCTTTAAGCTCAGTAGGTTAGCTTGTTTTCCACCATTTGTGGTCCATCTGTCCATTTCTTAACCAGCTTGTCAACAAGGATGTTGTGTGAAACTGTGTTAAATGCTTTACTGAAATCAAGGTAGATAACAGCCACAGCTCTCCCCTTGTCCAGTGAGAAAACTGTTTAATCATTGAAAGTAATCAGGTTGGTTAAACCCAATTTACCTTTGGTAAATCTGTATCGGCTTTTGCCAATGCATCTGCCACATAAGAATGCAAAACCATACTACCCAGTAGTCAGTCTGTCTACCAACAACAGTGATGCTTCCAGCAAGGTGAAAGGCTGTGGTTCTCAGACTGTGTGGACAATAAATATAATGAAAGTGTTGGAAGTGGTCTCAAGGATTCTTTCAAAACACCGTATAATCATACACACAGTACAACTTTTTGTTTTAAACTCTAAATTACAGCTCTCCATTTTCACCGCAGTGGGGAAATAATTTAGCCTTATCTTGTACCTCAATTTCTCTCATACTTCTGAGAATTGTATTGGGCTTCTACAGAAGTTTCTTTTGATATTAACACTCATTTTTGTGGCAGAAATCAAGGCTTTAACTTTCCTTTCCAAATATGGCTGAACACTATGATCACAATTTGTTCTTAGTTGGATGGTGATTGCAGTTAGTATAAACTTAAAAGTTTAATCAAAGAGACCAAAGAGAGGATCCACTTAGTTACAATGTAGTTGTTAAAGCAACGTCATGCCATGTTTGTATACTGATTTAGTATATTCCTATATCGCTTCATGTTAGCATCTTCCTTGGGAATTCAGCTCTCTGTTCTGATGCATATGTCCTAAGATCTTTAATTTCATTGAAATATAATTCATCGTATTCAAATAAAGGTATCTTACATAATAATTAAGGGTCAGAGTATTGATCCTGCCGTCCCCATCTGTGTGCCAGGCAACCAGATCTTGAGGTTACTTTCCATATTTTCAAATAGCAGTTGGATTCCATGAATATCAATATCATTCATGAGTGATGGACTACTAAACTGGATGGTAATTACACATTGTGATCAAGTAATCATTGAAATTCAACTAAAAGAACAAAATTCAGTAACAGCATAAAATCCATTTTGATGAATGCCTTTAGCATTAAGAATACATGAAATGTCCTTTCAAAAATGTATGTAGCACCCAATTGTCCTGGTTTGAGGGAAAACAGAACCAATTTTCTGATTCGTAATTTTACTTTTTAGCTGGGCCTCTTCCAACTGACTAAAGTCTGAAATTAACAGCATATTGTTCAG
>VWZL01001979.1:682511-729935 GCA_013396915.1 Stercorarius parasiticus
AATCTCCTTATCTCTTCCTCTCCTCTCTGAGGAGAGAGGCGGGGGAGGGCCATCTGTCGTTCTGATTGGCCAATCCGGCCAAAACCACGACACCAATTGTAGAGAAATACTGGAGCACTAGGTTATTTTAGCTTTTTCATCATGGCTAGTTAACAGCTTGATTTGTTTGTTAATGTGCAGAACACCATGAAGCAGAATGGAAATAAATTTATTTTAAACTGGTCCTTATTAAAGGATAAGCACCAAAATACACAACTGAAAAATGTAAAAAAATTAGAATTTGGGGGGAGTTTCATGGTTTTCCTCATTGTATTTCTATTTTCAGGTATTTTATTTTTTCAAAGATCATGCATCTATATTATAACTCATTGTAAATATGTTTGTTATGTTTATTAGCTATATTTATTCAAAGAAAGTATATGGAATTGATATAGATATGAGGAACAATCACGTGAATGACAATAAAGCTTTTACAATCAGGATCTTCTGTATGCTATTTAGACAAAAAGAAACAACCTCCAGTATATTTACCAGTAAAACTGAATGACAAGATAGAGCCTTCCAAAGAAATGAGAGAGGGTGTTTTAGGGCAACAAGACTACAGAAATAGCAACAGTTCCATCTGCAAGCTGCAAATGATATAGAATCCAACTGATTTTGAATGTTATACGGTGAGTTGATATTTCCTGTTAATAAAAGGAAACTTCTGACCTGCATCTAGTTGGTGTACTCATCCACTGAGCCTATTATGTTCCCTTTAGTGCAGAGAAACCCTAGTACAGCAACGTTATCTGGCTCATAATCTTATATTTCTTTATAAAACTATTTTGTAATCAATTGTGATTTTTATTTTGATTTAAAAAAGGTAAAAATTTAAAAAATAATAATGAAGAAAATAGAGTGGCAGAAACTTGCTTGACGTATAGAGCTAATTATGTGACAAAATATATTGCCTGTGTCTAGAGACGTCCTAAACAATGAATTTTGTGTGTTCTTAAATGTCAATTATTTCCCAATTAAAAAAAAATAAATTAAACATTTAAATTAAAGAGAAGATTACTGGCAAAAAAGGGGGAAAAGGACCGCAGTAAAAGGGATAAAAGATGTGTTAGGCTGTCACACCCATAGGTGGCTACTAATACAATGCATTTGACAAATTGCTATTTTCCATAGTTTCAGAACTGTGTAGACCTGATTTGTTGCCAGAGATTGTCAGGATATCACGTCTCTTCTCTTCTTTGTTACTGAGGAGGAAAGTTAATTGTATTGATTCCCTGGCTCTAGTACCTTTTCCAGTTGAATGTGTTTCCAGTGATAGCATGCTTCAGCTACACCACCTCTATCTGCTGATGACTGCACACTCTCCTATCCATTCCCTGATTTGACTTTCTGCTCTCTATAGACCCAACCCAACGTCACTTCAGTCACCTCTACACCTCAGGCTTTACAGGTAGTATTCACGCTCTCTTCACTTTTCCCAGACCTCTTCTCTCAGTTTTTCTTTACTGTTTGTCCAGACAATTCTCACCCTTCTACGATACATGATTCCCATTTACTTCTGTCATTTTGTCAGGGTTACCATTTAAATTTTAACTTTCAACCAGTTTATCAAAACAGCCTAAATTTTTCAGCCAGGCTTCAGCTTCTGAGATGTAGCTACAAGACTATGATTTACCATGGAAATATGATCACAGACCGTAGTTTATGAAGCACTATGGAAATTCCACTTTTTGTTTGTTTTAGTTTGGGGTTTTGGGTAAAAGGCATACAGAAACGGAATGCAGTTTGACAGCCAAGGCAACATTGTAGCATTCTGATATTTTTCCAGTACTTCCAAAGCTAGCAATTCATAAAGTATGCTCTTTTTCAAAGCTATACTCACCTTGGAAAATACATGATTCACTGTAAACAACCAACAAAATCTATATCTTTTCAACAGAGTCAAGATTTTACTTTATTAGAAAGACTGAAGTCTTTCTAATAAGGTCCCACTTCTGTAGCTACACCCAGTTGTTGAATACTGTTTTTCTGTGTTTTTCCCGGGTAAGTACTTATTGCAATAAAACCAGTTACCCACAACACAAAAAAATCCCAATGCCTAGGAGCACTACTGTGCTACTTGGTTACTTGAACCAAGCAACCTCTCTCTAATATTACTAGGGCTGGTGGCATTTTTGGGGGACAGGAAGGAGGAGGGAAGCACATATTGCAGAATAGTGATAATCTTCATTATTTTCTATGGGTTATTCTTTTGGAGCATTATTTTGAGAAAAGCAGACTTTTGAATAGCTTTCAAGTGTCTCAGAGTATGAAAGTGAAAAGCTGGTAAGAACTTTCTGACTTTTATCATATTAATTTAAAAATCAGCTAAACCATATAGTATTTTAGATGTAAAGTGCAAGTTTCAACATGACAGCAGGTATTCCTCAAGAAACCTAATTAACACAGAATATTCCTTCCACTGCTTTTAGGATTGTTCTTCTGGAGGCCCCTCACGTGCATTTCACTGAGTAATCAAGTCTGGTTGGTAATGACTGGTCTTTTGATGGTTTTAAATACATTAATTCTTCCATAGAAAATGAATAATTAGAAGACATTTAGTATAACTAATGATTTCTGTGGGTTTCATTAAGTAGAATAAATAATTACTTGATTTATCACACGTGCAGCTAGCAACTGCTATTATCTGATCAATACACTTTCATAAATGACAGCAACATTATAGACATTGGCACTTTTTGCTGATATTCCTTCACATGTCCTGAAAACCAGCTGCCTTTATAAAAGGCAACAAGATAGCTAGTGTATTCAACTTAACACATGTCCTGATAGCCTATCTTTTGCATTAGGTATAAATCTTCCTGAAATGTAAGACTATTCGATTTTTTTTGTAATAAAGCTCCTTGTGAAATGTCAAATCTCATTATTTCTTGAAAGTCTTGGCTGTTAATTTCTCCTTCCAAAGCAAAATAGTATTTCGTATGCTAGAATGTATAGAAAAATCTGTTCTTTTTAACTTGTTTAAAAGTTCTAGCTTTGTTATAAACTTGTCAGATAATCAAAATTAGAAAGCGGAGACTCAGAAATAATATTTTAAGCATTTAAATAGTTTGTTATGTTTATCCTGATAACTTTATAAAAGAAACTTTATGTGATGATGTTCTGTATGAAGTAAACTTTATTTAATGAGTTTTTTTGCATGTATGCATTAAAGAAGCCCATTACATTCACTAACTAATTTCAAATTCCAAAAAGTCACAAGTCTAAAAGTGCTATTTCTATATGGTCCATGAAAGTGAAAGTTGAGTTCTGATGCTTCTGAAAAGCTTTACCTTTAGCTCTCTGCTTCTAAAACAGCGGATATTTCATAAGGGATTTTAGCCTTCATGTGGCTAAAATTAGGCATGTTATCTTAAATGTCAAAAAATTAAAGTCTATGATAAGGAAGCCATAATACCCAAATATGCAAATACTGCTATCAGTCTTTCAGGTCTCAGTGGTACAGGATGTTATCTGTCCCATGCTTCTCTATCTTACATATGCTGTTTAATTCCAAGCAAAAAGGATGGGAAAAGAAAGATATTTCATAAATATATCTTTCCAACATGTGTTCTTAAAAAAAAAAAAAGGACAACTAACTCAGAGATGTGAAAGAGAAGAACAAAATATGGATAATTAACAACCGAGAATGGGATTTGTGTTACTAACCATAAATATTTACAATGTAGATTTACATTATACAGCCGATCTAGTCTTCCTAATGACTTTTATATCAACGATGAAAAAATAAAGCATTTCTGGGTTGTGAATCATCACTTGGTATAAATTTGGAATGCTAAGCGAAATGAGTCCTAAAAGTTTTAATTTTTTTCCATTGGCAAGATAAGATTTAAAGGTGTGTTGTGGATATATAGATTAGACTCCTGAATCTGTCTGTCCCACGTGAAACAGTCAAACTAGTTACTGGAAAGTGTCTTTCTTCTCATGCTTAACGTAGAGCTAGAAATTGCAAAACTGAGTCAGAAGTGTTGGATGGCTAAATTTTTGGTGGAAGTTTGAGCATGAAGGATGAAACTTCTGCCTCAGTCCTCATCAAGTCACTTCTTTAATCCTTTGACTAGAGTAGCTAAGAATGAGGATATTGTAATGTAAAAGTTTTGACCCGGAGTGGAAAGGAGGGAGGAAGGAATAAGCAAGTCTTTTGTTTGAGATTTATTTTTTGATTGGGCTATATATGAGCCAAAGGAAATTGGTTATGAAATCTAAGCATACCTTTTCCCACAAAGAAGAATTTCTGAAATACAAGAACTGCTTTTGCTAGCAGCTGACTAATGCATGTGGCAGACTAAGATAACTAAGTAATCAATGGCAAAGGATTAGGATGTTTTTGAAGAAGAAATTGAAAATCTCTAGGAATGAAACAAAGTATAACATAACCATAAGAATAAGAAAAAAATGATGTATTTTGAAGACTTAAGCCTCCACTAACGGGGAATTATAAAAGTTATAACATACAATAAGGACACACATTTAAGATTTTATAAATAATACCTTCCCCAAATAATGTGCCAGTTACAGCAAGAATTTTGCCAAGATAAATAAATCCTAGCACTAACCAGGAATGCACTATCTAATTAAAGAGACCAGAAGAGAATTTTACTTTCAGGCACACACTTTCAGTTCCTGGGTGACTCAAGTAATGTTTGTGTGTAAAGAACTAAGCTCTCAGGATGAAGTTCACAGATTGTAAATGGCCAATGAAAGCTCGCCCCCCCCAGCCCCGCCTCCCCACAAAATCCCAAGTCTCCTTTTATTCTTGGTAGATAAAGGGTTGTATATGAATTTATGCATATTTTTTTTGTAACATGACTGTAGATCCTAGAAAGAAACTGTTTTGGTAATGAGAATTAGGAGAAAAAAAACACACACTAAAACTTTAGAAGCACTGGATAAAGGTAATCCTCCTTTCACTCTGGCGAGTACTTAGAGTCTGTGTACTACAGCTGTGGTCCACAGGAATGAAATGAATATAAAATCTTGCAAACAGAAGAAACTTCAAGAAACACCCTCAGTGGAGACTGTGGGTGACCATGGGTGGCAAATTAGATATGAGTTTGCAGTGTAATATGACAGAAGAATGGTCAATACAATCCAGAAAAGGTAACAAGTCATGGAGGATGAAGACAGTTGTCATTCTGTACAGCTCATGTAGTATCACACCCAAACATGTCATTCTATTGCATATACCTTAGCACTAGAAAAACTGTTGATATAAAGGCTTGAGGACATAATTTGTGTGGAAAGATTGAATATTTGAAGTAAAAAAGGGTAACTAGAAAGACCTAGGTGGATGAAAGAAAGAATTATTCACTAGTAATTTCCCACATACATTCCTGAAGAATGGAAATGACTGGTGGGATTAACTATTTGTTGTGCTATTGGAGGTAGGCAACAGCTGAGCAATTTTATCTCAAAACATACAAGAATATGTAATGAATCTGTTTAAGTAAAATATACATTGATCAATGATAATATATTAATGCTTTTAGCAATCTTTAGTTTATCATTGCATCCCATTTTAAGGAAGGAAAACACAGAGGAAAAGATATGGTAACCCCAGTGGGCAGGTAAGTCCTGCACAGCCACTCTCTGCGTCCCCGACAGAGGGAGAGAATCAGAAGGGCAAAAGCCAGAAAAACTCATGGGTTGAGATAAACACAGTTTAATAGGTAAAGCAAAGCTGCGCACGCAAGTAAAGCAAAGTAAGGAATTCGTTCACTACTTTCCATCGGCAGGCAGGTGTTCAGCCATCTCCAGAAAAGCAGGACTTCATCACATTTAACAGTTACTTGGGAAGACAAATACCATAACTCCAAATGCCTCCCCTCCTTCCTCCTTCTTCCCTACAGCTTTTATTGCTGAGCACGATGACATATAGTATAGGAGATCCCTTTGGTCAGTTGGGGTCAGCTGTCCTGGCTGTGTCCCCTCCTAGCTTCTTGAACACCCCCAGCCTACTCACCGGCAGGGCAGTGTGAGAAACAGAAAAGGCCTTGATTCTGTGCAAGCACTGCTCAGCAATAACTGAAACACTGGTGTGTTATCAACACTCTTTTGGTCAAAAATCTAAAACACTGCATCATATGAGGTGCTATGAAGAGCATTACCTCCATCCCAGCCAAAACCAATACAGACAAAAAACCAATGTAAAGGTTTGTTTTGGGTGACGGAGAAGTTAATTCCATGAGAAGGAAGTTAAATGGACTTGCTTGAAAAAAGAAACTTGAATTGGACTAAGAAATCCAAAGAACAGCACTTTTTAACTAAATCTCAGTTATCAAAACTGAATAATTCTCTTGGGATTATAAGCAATCTGTACTGTGCTCTGTTTCTTTGTTGATTGATGTACAGCCTCCATATCCATCTGTCAGAAGCATGGTTTTTTATTCTCTGGAAGTCCAGCTGACACAGCTGGTGCAGGCTGAGTTACAAGCTTGAGGAAGCAAGCTGCTGAGTCCTCTCAGGGACTACTTGCAGATGGGTTGTGAGCTGGATTCCTGCCTGGCAAGTAGAAAGAATAACCAGATAGCTAATTTCCTATCTAACCACAGTTTATCCAAAATAGGCTGGAAAGAATAACCATGCCTAGTTATGATAACAGACTAGAAGTCCAAACAGATTGTCTGCACTGCTAACTGCAACAGATTAATTTTTCATCATGTGACAGTGTCCAACAACAGTAAATTTGCCACTCAAAGTCAGTCTGTGAGGATATGAAGTATTTTTCCCAACCATGTTACGAATTTCAAGTCACAGACAGTTAAAAAATGTGACAGGGCTGCATTCTTATACAGGAGTACAAATGTAATAAAAGAAGGCATAGAAATGTTGCAAAGTGATTATATGAACTACAGCATTGTTTATCATCCATGAAAACATATTTTTGATTCAATTAAAAATAGCAAGGAAGACAGAATAAAACTATGGACGGGGTAAGTAAATAAGTTTATGTAGAACTTAGTGAAAGAAACATCTCATAAAGTTGCTTCCAATGAGAAAAATTAATTGCCTGTAGACAAGATAAAAGTCAGTGTGCTTTCTTTTTAAATATTTCCCTGAGAAAGTACATACAGACCTTTTTCATCAACCTATGGTTTTGTTTGTGAAATCAAATAAATTTCCATAAACAGGTTTGATTGCTTACATTGACAGTCATAAATAGATACTAATAACAAGTAGTTAGAGAGATATTAGATGTATATTTTAAAAATGAGTTTGTGCTTATACAAATATGTTTTTATTATTGATATGTAACTTGAATTTCTAGGGATTGTAAGAAATCTACAACCCCCTAACTCAAACTACGTGTGATCAAGAATGTTTTAAGGCTATATTGACCCTTATTTAGCAAAAACCATCCATAGGATACTATGTCTTTAAAAAAGTCAATCTGCAACCAAAATAATATATACTCAGGTAGACGGTGCATAAATGAACAGGTTGTCTAAGGTGGACAGGCTATTTAAGAAAACACACAATGTGGGGTAGCTGACATAACTTGTTCTCAAATTGAAGTGAAATCTTTTGTGAAAAAATCAATTAACCTTGTAAAGGGATCCTGAGAGTTAATCATGTAGATAATCATTGAAGTTGAGCATAACCAGTAGCATGGGTAGACCTGCCCTAGTTTGGGTGCATAATGCTGTAGTAATCCCCAGTGAGTTGTGTAGGTGCTCTTTTCTTAAGAAACAGCTAAGCCAAATTGATCACTAGGAGCATTTATTTTATTGCTAATTACATCAGCATTGTTTTATTGTCATTAAAGTGAACTGCCTTTGCGGTTGTGTTTGGCCTGACTACCTAAGTTTGAGGACTGCCTATTAAGTCTGGATGCAACAATGGATGAATAATGTGGGCAGTCTAGACTGTAATCTGGCTGCAGCTAAACCATTCTATTAATTAGTTTAATTTCTTATTTTCAATTGTGGGAAGCATAACATATGCAGATAGCGTGCAGTTTGCCTCAAAAATTGTCAGTGTACTGAAACAGTTCAAGCAGTAGTTTTACAATTTCAGTCCTGAGTTATTCTTGAAAAAGGACTGCCAATTATCTTGAACTTAATAAAATTGTATGGTAGCTTTTGTGAGGTTTCATTTTATTGAACTTTTTAATGGTGCCTTATTACAGCTTATTTTCAGTGTCATATATGGACTGTAATTCTGCCCTTACCGTCCTGCTGCACATAACTTCCCTCGTGTTATTTCTTTGATGATTCACATTTAGTTATAATACATACACATTTTCAACTTGTCCTTTTCAGATCCTGTCTGTGGATTAAAGCAAAAAATTTTGCTTTATTAAAGTAGATGAACAATTTTTGGAACCTTAAGTGTATAATGAAAATAACAGAGAAGAAAACTCAGTGAATCAGAAAAAACTCCCATTCCCAAAATTCAGTTGTAAAGATGGAAGAAAGGCATTAGACTAAGGCTAAGGAGACCTCTGTCCACTTTAACTGCAGTGTCTGTAGTCACAGAGAAAATCACTTCATCTGGAATTCATCTCATCTACCTTCAGCCGTCTAAAGGTAAGTTTTCTAAATCTAAACTCTTAGTTTAAGCTCTAGTACAACAGATTGGTACATCTAGCAAAATATTCATCCCACCTGTATTCATGTTGTTTCTATAATTACAAAACAGGGAAAGCAATACTTAATATATCCAACCATTTCCTATGTTGTTCACAGAAATAATGATTGCACTTAAAAAACAAACAAACAAAACCTGTTGAACTTTCTGGATCGGATGATACTGTAAAATGAAAACACATACATAAAGCACATTGTATAATTGTCCCTAATATAAATCAGGCATCACGGACACTATTATAATACAAATAAAGAAATATTTTCTATCATGTATTTCACCTGACTTTTTTACATGGATAAAATAGAAATATCTATCCATTTAAATAACGTACAATGAAAGCAATGAGTAGAAAAGGGGAAATACAGAAATGATTTCTGAAACACTGAGAAGGGAGGTTGTCATGGAAACAGCCAGGTTAGAAATCTTTTTGTTGCTGCAATTTTATGTAGCTACTGCTTAGTCTTTATGTTATTTTAAAAAATTAATCTTCCTCAAGTTATTTTAATAAATTAAGCTTCCTTTGGGGTTAGACTAGATGACCCTTAAAGGTCCCTTCCAACCCAACATATTCTATGATTCTATGATTCTGTGATTCTATGATTCTAAGTCATTCATGACTTTATTTTTCTCAAAACAAGATGCTACATTAAGAACTTTTGAGATGTAAGGCAATGACTAAAGTCATATTCATCTATACTGAAACATACAAAAATGAAAACTTCCATTTTACTCCTACACTCATCTAGCTAGAAGATTAAAAGAGAAAGGTGAGTAAAAGTTAGTCACTCCCTCCATAAAAGGCTATCATGTTGTTACTGACAATGTTTTACCTACAGTGAACTAAAGGAAGATAAACAGTCCCCCAAAATCTGAAATGCTGAACTATTATACTACATGAATGTAACATGTGAACTAGAAAGATCAACTAACAGAGCTCATCTATAAAATAAAAAAAAAAAGACAAGTAAACAACATGAGTACCATGTTAACCAGAAAAGGAACACAAATACTTAGCTGACAAAGTAAAAAAAAAAAAGGCTTGTTAACTAGCCTGCCTGCAAAAATCAGAAGTTTAAATAATCTGTATGAGCATACCTGTGATAAATAAGAGTTTCTAAATACTAATTATCATCAAAAAAAGGAAGCGTTAAATACCATCTGGAGAAGAATGGAAAGGGCAACAAGTAGCACATCGTCAGAAAGCAACCTGAAGGAATGAATATAAAACAAACTTAAAAGCAAACCAAAAAATTAGTAGTGTTTCAATGAGCAGTGTAAATTGTCAAAATGACAAAAAAACATGAGGGACAAATAAAAACAATCTGAGCCACGTAAAAGAAGAATGTACAGTGAAACTACAAGGCAGTAAAATATACAGGTAATGAATCCATGGGTTTTGAAAGCGTGCATGTTATTTTTTGGAACAAGAACAGATCTAACACGCTCTACTGCTAAAAATTCTGATTCACCAATAGCTAAAATGTTTTGTGGATACATTAGTCTTAACAAACCTTGGAGCACAACATAGGTTCAAATAAGGTCTTTTTGGGCTTCCTCCTCAGTTATTTGCCCTTCAGTTTTCTCGGCAGACCATGTGAAGAATTACATTCACTCTGTATTGAGCCAATATCACATATTAAATTCAATATCATATACTAGTTGGGTATATATCATCAATGTTGTGCTTTTATTACACTGAATTCAGAACACAAATTTATCAATACTGATCAGTCCTTATGCTTCTGATGAAAAAGATCACATGGGGATAGTGAGTGACGGAAAGAGACATACTGCTAGTGCCTATCATGTTTTCCTCAGTACTTCTAGTTCTGGCTGGAGGTTTTCTACGGGTCCTGTGGGGTGATATGTGGGTCAGTGTGTGTGTCCCAGACCCGTGTGTGGAGAGTTTGTGCACTGACTTGCTGTGTTGCAACACAGATTTCAAACTCCTCAGAATTCCTTATTTTTCCAGTGCCATCTTCCAGGCATATCTGCCAAAGTACTCAGCAGAAGGTTTGCCTGAGGCCTTCCACCCTGTTTATAGGGCCTATTTTTGTGGTGCTTTCACCATATTTCAAGAATTTTAATCAGAATTCCTCATGTTCATTATATCACTAGCTAAGCTGGATATAAATATTTTAGAACTTTCTTGCTACAAACTTTGTCCTTAGATGCAAGACATACTTGACGAGGTTAAAATACGAAAGGTTCCTGTTTTTACTTTTCTTTTTATTAAATCTGCTAATCCCCAAGACTGGTGCTTGTGGGTGTGTGGTGGCAGCCACACAAGCCACCCTGGATGGCTGCCAGACCCCTCCCCATCTTCTTTCTCACTCGCCCTCCTCAAAAGGACAGGGGGAGAAAACAAGACGAAAAAATCTTGTGGGTTGAGATAAAGACAGGGAGATCACCTACCAGTGAGCATCATGGGCAAAACAGACTCAACTGGGAGAAAATTAGTTTTATTGCCAATTAAAAATAGAGTAGGATGGTGCGAAACAAAGGCAAAACCTAAACCGTATTCCACCTAACCTCTCCTGCCCCTCTTTTTGCCAGTCTCAACTTCACTCTTTTATTCCTGACTCATCTGCCTCCTCCCACCAAATAGCAGAGGGGAATGGGAAACGGGGGACTGTGATCATTCCGTAACAGCTCCATTCTGCTGCTTCTTCCCCCTCATGCTTCCCCTGCTCTGGTGTGGGTCTCTTCCACAGGCTGCAGTTCTTCATGATAAACATGCTCCAGCATGGGTCCTCTCCAGGGATACAGTCCTTCAGTAAAATACTACTCCTGCATGATCTTCATCTCCACATGTCCCAGATCCTGTCAGGAGACTGCTCCAGCATGGTCTCTCCATAGGCTGCAGCTTCCTTCAGGGCATGTCCACCTGCTCTGGCGTGGGGTCCTCCACAGGCTGCAGTGCAGGTATCAGCTCCACTGTGCTCCTCCATGGGCTGCAGAGGGATAACTTGGCTCACCCATGGTCTTCTCCATGGGGTTGCAGGGGAAGCTCTGCTCTGGTAGCTGGAGCACCTCCTCTCCCTCCTTCTTCTCTGACCTCGGTGTCTCCAGGACTGTTTCTCAAATATTTTTTCTGCATTGCTCCCTCTTGCAAACTTCTGTGCAGTGTTTTACCCTTTATTAAATATGTTTTCCCCGAGGTGCCACCACCATGGCTGCAGGGCTCAGCTGTGACCTGCAGTGGGTTTGTTGGAACTGGCTGGAACTGGCTGTGTCCAGCACGGGGCAGCCCCAGCCTCTCCTCACAGAGGCCGTCCTGCAGCCCCTGCTGCCAGCACCTTGCAGTGGGCACCCAATACA
Source organism: Stercorarius parasiticus (assembly GCA_013396915.1). NCBI lineage: Eukaryota > Metazoa > Chordata > Aves > Charadriiformes > Stercorariidae > Stercorarius > Stercorarius parasiticus. The sequence goes on from VWZL01001979.1 coordinate 694,482, forward strand.
CTTTGCACAACCAAATCCTCTAAACTATTCTGTCCTAGATATCTAAAACATGACTGGCAAATTTGGTGTGCTTCAATTTTTTGTGTTAGATTTTTTAGTGTACACCTAATGATAAGTTCTTCCTCCATGAAGACTGGAAATTTGCCTGTGCACAAGAAACTCGCATGCCTGGAGATGCTGATCATGCAGTGCCAATGTCATCCAGTCTGTCCACAATGGTCCATGTATCGAGTTGGAGGCAGAGATCACTTTTCCAGAAGCTACTCTTTTAGAAAGGTATAGATGTAGAAATATACACCTTTTAGAAAGATATACATATTTAGATAAAGCTATATAGATAGACAGATGGTGTTCAGATGGTATATTCTATGCCCCTGAAAAGAAAGCCCTATAAAAGGATGCAGTGTTAGCATTATAAAAAAAAATTGCCTTGAAGAAATTCACTGTTGACGATCATATGCCATAATCAACGAATACTGCTCATCAGGTAAATGGAAATAGTATTATCTAAAATGTTAACGTTCAAATATGATGCTCGTACAATCTCCTGTATAAGGTCATCAGAATGTACGAAAAGCCATACTAGGAGTAACCAGTGACCCAAGCTATATCATTATAGAATTACCTTCTGCTAAACACTTTCAAAAGATGGTGATGGCCTTCACGTGAAAGCCATGCATGTTTTCTACACAGAGAGAAAAGGAACTACGTAAAGTCATAAAATATCTAAAGACATTGTCCAGTTCCGTTACGTGTTACTCTTTGTCCTATTTCTTATCTTGAGATGCAAAAAAAAATTGTACTCTCACAAAAGCAGAGTCCTACAAGACCCCATTACAGTAACCTATAACTTTTGATGGATGGGGTTCTTATGTTGTGATACAAAAATAGGCTATATTACAAGGAAATTAAAAAAAAATGCAAAAATAAATCTGATAACAATCAAACCCAAATTGTTGAAAGGCAAGAGTTTTCTCTAGTTATGTATTTTTAGAAGTTAAGGCTCTAGTTATGTCAGGTTTCCAGCAATGTTGAGATATATTTATGTGAATTAATGATCTGTATTAAATGACCTCTTCATCCTATTTAGTGACAATATCTTATCAAAAGCAGGATGGAGTACTGGAATAAGTTCTAAGAAATATTTCAGCTGTAACTTAGAGAATTTTAATTAATTATTTTTAAAGCTGACGAAAGGAGATTTGTCATATCAGAGTAATAGTTTTAGTGTTAAAAATTGACAACATATTAAGACAATGAACTACTTGACAGTAACTAATAAAGCATCGGATGTATTTTCATAAAATTTGCATATACAAGTTAAATATGTATATTTCAGATTTGCTAAATACATATAGCTCTTCTGATTTCTTAACAAGGAAGAGTAATCCTGCTTCTCAAGGGTGGAGGAACTGTATGTGTAAGTTTGAAAACTAAAACTAAAAAAGATAATAATTTTGGTAATTTTAACTGACTATGTAGGATACAGAAGCATTTGGGGTAGATCTGGGTAGTTGACTAGAGAGAGACGGCACACCTAAACTGGCACCAAGGATCTAGGTGATGGTTAAAGTTAGTGGATGAGCACAAGCCAGAGATCAGAAACCTCAGCTCAAAACTTTCTGCCACCAGCATCATGCTGCAGTTCATATTAGCAGAACCAATTCTTTGACTAACTTGTGGTATTAAATATATTGTGTAAAAATTCACTCTGGAGTACTGTAGAACTTGCAAAAGATTTCCTAAATCAAAGTTCATTGCTTTAGCCCTCAGGCCATTCTTTCTTTCAGCTTTTATAGATGAAAAATTTCCTTACTGGTGTTCGCTTAGTTTCTGAAATGTGGGTTTTCTTTCTGCAATAAAAGAGTTTGTTGTCATGTTTAACCCTACCAAGTCAGTTGCATTTAGACCACTAGACAGGTGGTTGAAAAAGGAATCCAGCATACTCTTCCCAAATTTAAAGTTTTCCAGAAGTAAGAGTACTTTTCAAGATTTTATGCACTTCTCTATTACTCAGTATTGACTTCTTATCCATTATATTTAAATATTTCATCAGTCTGTGGTCATTGTGCATTTATTACAACTACACCCTACTTTAAAAGTATGTAAATATTAATTGCAAATTATTTAAGGTCTTGGACTAGGAATGTCTACACCATGACATTTTTATTTTTAAAATTGTGGGTTATTACAGCTCTAAATGTACTCTGAAGATAGAGAAATACGGACTTACATATTCAAAAAAGGCATATATTTTTTGAAATGTCTTTTCTTCACTTTTAAAATTGTTCTTATATACCCCCAAGGTTCTTCTTCTATGAATATATTGAACGTGTTTATAGGATACACTGGAAAACAATGAGTTGATTTCATATCAACACTATACATTCCTTACTAAAAATTTCAAATTACTAATACTTGTTGTTTTGACATTGTAAACAGCTAAAATGTATCAATAAGGGTGTTCATCATACTTTACTAGTTTATGTTTACGTGCACAGACTTACGAGTTTGCCTGATTTGAACTGAAACAGAACAGGTATAAAGACTGATATGCTAATTTTTCTCTTAGTTTGAACTTACATTATTTCTTTATTTCTTTTTTTTTATTATTATTTCTTACATTAAAAGAGTGAGGTTGAATTTCTATAGCTGAAGAGAACACGTCCTTCCTTATAAATATTTATCTTTTGAAAAACTTTGTGAATTTTTTCAAAGATTTTTTATTTTTTGAGAAAGAATTGAGGATAAATATGATTTTATATTTTTATATGAGGGTCAAAACATCATTTGAAAAAAGACGTACTAAATGAACTGCCAATGAATCAAAGTAGTATTTTGAAATTTGTGTTACTGTTAAAACTGTAGAACTTTTTAGTGCATCAATGAATCCAAGATAGAAGGATTTATACTGAGGTTCAGCTAACAGCAGCAAAGTTTTCAGAGGTAATCTAGTTTCCTGGCATTTAGGTAGAGAAAACATACCTACTTATATTTTAGAGAGAATGTTGTTTTGCACATATGAGATATGAAAAGTGAATTGATAAAATAAGAATTCAGTAAAAATAGTGAAACTTTTGAATTTCAGTAACAGGAAATCTTTGTTATAAAGAGGGCAGAATTTGATCTCTAAAAATAAGAAAAATATTTTAGCAATTTTAAATTATTCATTACTGTAATGTTTTAAATCAATCAATGTATCTTATTTACTTAAATATTTTTATGTGATAAATTATTTTCCACAGATATATTTTTGTAATGTGTATCTTACTATTCTAAGACTATTAAAAAAATCATTATTTAGTTTTAGATAAATAAAAATTATCCTGGCATTATTCACTGTTGTTTAATGATCATATATAGCACAAACATTACAGCAATTAGATTTTACTTTGGAAGGTTCCTACTGAAGTTTCCTATTGATTTATGCTTTATTTAGTAGTGAAAGAAATGAAGAAAATGCTTGCAATTTTGCATTGCATCAACATCTCTTATTTTTATGACTGATGTAAATAAGTTTTTTTCACTAATATTATATAGAGTAATTAAAAAGGAGATAGAAGTATCATATTCAAAAAATAGGAAATATATTTCACGTGCTTAGTAAAATCTTTAATGCATCTATTTTTAAATAAATTTCTCAAATTTTTCTCAAAATGAAATAAATATCTACACTCTTATACAAAAGTTCAGGTTCTGCACTAAATTAAAATACTTCTGTCTTTTGAAACATAGTATAAATATATTTAATACACTGAAGAATATCACTATTGTAAGAAAATTCTCATTGTGGCTGCATCCAACAGTATGTGTTCAGTATTTTCTATATGCTATTTACAGACAATTTCTAAAAATAGAGACTGTCTTGGAAAGTTCATACAGACATAAGCATGACAGACTGGAGCTAGGTCTGTTGGAGCACTGCCCTGGTAATGCAGAGGTCCCATTGCTCATTCTACATGCATTTCCCACGTCAAACTCTTCTTTAAATAAAATAAAAATGGAAGACCACAAGTCTCAATCAAAAGCAGTTTGATCAGTCTATAAATCTTCTCTGACAATGGAATTCTCTTAACTCCAGCCAAGGGCAATGTGTTAGTAGCTCTGCACTTCTTAAATGTAGTACTTTATAACGACGCAGTATCTGAAAGAGCTTACTTCAATATCAGAAGCAGTGTAACTATTTAGCATAGCTTTTTTGTCGGGTTAATGAACCTTGCTTGTTAATCAGGCTAATTAGCCTGATTTTTTTCAGATCCAACCTAACGTCTACACCACTCAGTAACAGTGAAGAATCCAGCCTTTCATCGATCATGTTCACACTCTCATTGGGGCAGCCATACATTTCCAGACACAACACTATATATCATGTGTAACCACATGAGCTTTTGAAAAAATAGACATCTGAATATTAAAAATTCCTACTATGGCACCCACTTTGCATAAAGACTCTGTATAAGAGAAAAGAAGACACAAAACACCCCTTTCAAAACATAGCTTTACTATTTATGCAGTGTCTCTTCACTATTAAGCCATGCCAAGATCATTCATTAAGCTATCTTCACCCACTGCAAATACAAAACTCTTGAGGAGTCCTTCCAGATTTATCTTAGCTTAGCATCAAGAGTTTCTGAAGGGAAAAACTAAAAGGAAATTAATCCTTTTCCTTCTAAATTGTACATGAAGACAACTTATGCTCTCATATCCCCATATATATGGCATTGCTATTATGGCATAATTTGAAGGAAAATCTCATTAAATTTGAATGTGTATAACTCCTAACTATGATCGCCTTTAAATTTTTTAGTCAAAGTTAAAAAGTAGTGCTGCTCACTTTTGACATGGCAGACATGCTGCTGACATATTTCTTGCCCAGAAGCTGTATCTAGGAAAATAGAGTTACTATTCCTCATAAAATAAAAATTAAAATAAAAATAGAAATAGAACCACTACTGCATATAGAGGAAAGCTCTTTATGTTCATTATTTGTAGCAAATTTGATAATATTGAAAGGTCTAATTTGGGAAAACATCACCACGTACCTAAAAATAAGACGCAGCCAGAGACTGTTTCAGAAAACAGCAGGCAAAGCAGAAAAGTGGAAAGATAACAGCCACCTACCTAATGAATAAAAATGTATTCCAAAGAAAAACAGTCAGTGAAAAATAAGCTATTGGTGGTCTAGTCAGACACAGTTGCAGATACAAATACTTTCATTTACAAGAACTTGATCATTAGGGCATATCCAAATTCTTTGTGCTCCTTTGTATTTTGTAACTGAACAGATGTGATTTATTCAATGTTTTTATTATTTATTTATTTGCTGTTACTTACTTACTAAAATCCAGCAACTACAGATCCTCTGATAAGCAAGAAATATATATATTTTTTTTTTTTTTCAGAAATCCAATATGACACTGGTTGTGTTGTCAATGAAAGTATGGAGGCATAAATTGTCATTTTTGACTTCGGGATTAGCTTGAGTTAACTGCCTTATCTTTTGAAGTGGTACTCTAGTTAGAACTACGGTAGCAGTAAAAATATCCAGTAATGTAGCAGCTTTTGTTTTCAGGAAATTTACAGACACCATCTATTTAATCATTGTAATAATATCTTTGTGAGATGGTTACTCTTGTTTATCTATACCTTCACCTGGAGAATATGAACTGGGATATTCATTAATTTACCCAAAGTCACAAAGGGAATCTGCATCACATTTGGATTAAAATTCTCTTTTCAGCTCATTGTTAGGTATGCATACCACTACACAATTCTCCCCCTCTCTAATTCAGCTTGCTATTATATTAATAATGTAGCTGCACATAGTAACTCAGAAAGTCTTAACTCTTTTCAAAAATAACTGATCATTTCTACAGGTAACTTCTGATTGACTGAGAGTTACTCGTTCCTTTGATTGATGATGATGAAGAATCACTGCTATGCACAGCATTTTAGTAGAGTCAACAGAACGAGACTCAGTTTCTAGTGTATACATATCCATTACATAAACCTCATTGTTCCAGGTGAATACCTAGATTAACCTCAGAGGCACAACACAAAGGAATGAATAGTTACAGACACTCAAACTGTACATGCACGCACACACTAAGAATGATAATAAAAATTAAGTGGGTAAGGCCTGTTTGCAGAGTGACTGAGTTTTCTTTAAAGAGGCACAACAACCTACTAAGACAACATCTGTGGAAGGAGGTGTAGGATGTTTCTGCCTCATATCCACTGTGTGTGAGTGTTAGCGAACACCAATGAGAGTTAAAATGGGATAGCAAAGCAGTGCACTGAATGTGAGAATCTCCATCTCAGAACAAAGGAGGTAATGATTGTGTTAATGTTTAGCAACAGCCTTTATTCATTAAATCACTTGAGCACATGCCTACATTTGTCCCAATGAAGCAACAAACATGAGAGTATCATCTTACCTTCAAAGATATAACTCAGTGTTGTCTTCAGTTTCCAACTCAGTAGGATACCACCATTAAAGCATTTAAAGATCTCTTGATATTAAGCAAATTGAAGTCCTCTTAAAATCAGTTGCTTTTCTTGAGAGGGATGGTTGGAGACTTTTGTTTCAGTACTCTGACATTTCCAGGGTTTACTGATCACTATCAGTTTCTCTTCTAAATACCCCAGTTCTGTAAGCCTTCTTAGACCATGACTGTATAAGATTAGTTTTTCTGACCTGAGCTTATAAATACACATACCAAACCCAAAAAAACTGTTTAGAATTTATCAGTAATTTCTTATCCATATTTATGAACAAACTTACCAATTGCTAAATCTCTACCCCACAACGGCCCCCCTCTGGCCACAATGATTATAAAAATTGGAAAAAACCTGCTGATCCTCGTTAAAGGATTTCTAAGGTCAGGAATTTCTAACCCACCTTTTTCTATGTTTTCTTAGTCAACATAAAATAATATGCAAAATCCCAAATTATAGTGTATATATAATTAGCAAAGCAAAATCTTCAACATATTTCTTTATCCCTTTGTTTTGCTGTGTCTTTTTACACTATGTGCTTAGTTCAGTTGTTACCTGGCCTGATCCATCTCGGATGTTCCTTATATCCCATACCGTATCTTCCAGCCTCATACAAGGTCTTGGATACTCAAGGGTACCTCAGATGGTACAAAGTGCACGAGCTCAGGCAACCAGACTGAGGTCATACATACTTTAGAGCAGTCTTCAATTCTTTTAGGCTAAGTAATGTGGCCATCAGAACAGGATTCCAAAGGCTGTGATTTTGTACGTTTACTGAATTTCAACATGTTTTGCTGCCTAAAACCTACACATTTTTGAAGGAATGTATTGCTATAGGGTGTCTATACAAATAGACAGTAAATAATTGGAAATCTCCAGTTCTGTCATGTCTTTTCAGCAGTATGTTCCAGTGGTATGAGTACTTTTTAATCAAAGTAATCTATTATTTATAAAAATTAGTCATAGGCAAATTGTCATGGACACTCATTGAGACAATTTTCTTTTTATTTAGTCTAAATAACTAGCTCTGTACCTTTCAAAATGTAAGCAAAATGCTTTTGCCATACGAGACTCTATATCACCCGAGTAACAAATGTAGAACTCACACACTATGCCAAACTAATAATCATATAAAACCAATAAATGCTTACCAAAGGGACAATTGCATTTGAAGCCATTTATGCCCTCTTCACAGGTTCCTCCATTCCAACAGGGTCTGTCTAGACACTCATTCATGCGACCAGAACATGTTTCTCCTGAAATTTTAGATTAAAATAAAAATACAAATGTGCTGACATGTTCAAATCATAGAGACATGTTTGTAATGAAAAAGGACTATGAGATTGTCACAGTCGAAATGCTGACCCCACTGGCCAAGGTGTGCTTGCTGAGTACACAGGGATACTGATAGACATCCTGTGTGTCATGAATTTTTCTGCTTCATTGGTTACAAGGCAGTCCATTTTGACAGGCAATGTTGGAAGCATGACAATCAGAAAAGTAGAAAGCTTTCCTACTGAGGGTATGCATAATCCCGGAGCTTTTTTCCGTTATACAAAATTACTATATTCAGGCAATTTTTGTTCAGTTGTGTCAATCATTTTCTTTCATTTCACTCACTGTCTCCTTTGAAAAAGAATGGCAGAATAACATTGCATATGAAAATCAGACCAACACTAATTTCCAGACAGTTATGTGTAACAGTAGAGTTGAGCCTATGTTCTATAGAAAGTTGTCGGTACTATGATACTGAATATTTCTTTTTCTCCATGTAATACAAAGGAGGAGGATGATCAAATCACTGAAGAATATTTAATGAAGCAAAATACAGATGAGAGGGAATGAAATAATTAAGAGCAAAGGTAGGGAGTATAGTGAAATGTGGATTTGTAATCTACAATAGGGGTTGCTTTGATTTGTACCAGGAAATCTATTCCCAGCCACAGGAACATGGAAGCAAATCATATGTTCAGTACTTATCACAGGTCAGCAGTGTACAAACCACGCTGGGCTTTCTGTGAACCTCACAGAAGATAAAACCAAAAAGAATGCTGAAATTCCTCTGAATTCTTTGCACTGTGGAAAATATTTGGTCTCTTATCTGCAGCACACATACATGCCCTCTCATACAACCACATGAACCAAGACAGTCAGCTCTCAAAACCTGTATTTTGTGAATCTACTAGATATAGAAGACCTCCATTGGAGAATCCCATACTAGCACCAAAGTTGTCTTATACATATAAAATTATGACAGAGTGGCTCCTATTAGTGTTTTTTCCTGCCTCTAAACATTCTCTGCATTTTCCATAAGACTTCAAGATATCTGGATGAAAAGAGGGAGACACAGGCAGAGACCAGGGAGAGTTCAGGTAACTCTGTAAACTAAAAAGATATCTGCTCGCAGCAGCTGCTGAGTGCTGCTTAGAATGTGCTGCGGCACCAGTGAGGAATACAGACAGTCAGAACTGGCCCAAATATGAGTCTTTTTCTAATTTCTTTTGATTTTTTAAATTTTCTTTGAAGTGCTGATAAGGTAGCAGCACTATGTGCAATATTTCTGATCTAATTCTGATATTTTGCTTTCCTTATGTTTTCTAGTTCATCTCCATTTCCACAGTTAATCCCTGATTATGGTAGGTCTCTTTTGAGGAAGATAAATGGAAATGCATTGGCATCTGTTCTCTTCTTCTGCATAGACAAGTGGAGAGTAGCGCTAACAGAGTTTCCTCTAGAAGTAAATCATCTGGCCACAAGCCATGGGTAAGCTGCAGCATGTACAAGAACTCCTTTAAACAGGTTCTTTCACTTCCCTTGAGTTGTTGTGTAGTCCTAATAGGTAAAAGGTTAAAATAAAGCAAATGCTATTCTAAGGGAAATATTGGAACGAGATCATCCCCTTTTACTCATGATACCCAAGATTTATGAACTTCTTGCTGCCTTTTTGTGAAGATGTCTCTGTTTTTCTCTTGAAACTAAGGCAACAAAGGTATGTTACTGAACTAGATAGTACCATAAATTCTAGATATGGCTATAACAGGTATAACTGCAGTTCCTTGTGAACTGTTCTTATCCATCTCTGGTTTTCTTTTCTTTTTGGGATAGGAAATTGTGACATTCAGCAGGAAAATGAGTCAACTACATGTAGGCTTCTGATTACAGATCTATACTTCAAACCTGAGTATTCAGGTGAAATTCAGTTCCCTAAATGTCAGTATCTGATGCAATATAGGATATCCTGTATTCAGTCTCCAGAAAATAGTCCTTAGGGGATGAAATAGACAATAAGCAGAGAAAGCTGCAACAGTTTTATAACAGTACCATAAATTGGTCATTCAGGCTGGAAATCCTGACGGGATGGTAGAAAATAAAAGAAAAGAACAAAGACACAGAGAGCAGCTGTCAAGTGAGGAGTATTTCCAAAAAGAAACAAAAAATAGCATGTACTGAGCAAGGTGAACCCTTTAAGGAATTCAAAAGCAAAATGACATCTGATCAAAAGGTTAATTCTGTAACCATGTTTTGACTGAACTATACGAAAAGATACAACACCTGGGTAGTCCTGAGAGGGTGATGAAATAATGAAGGCTAGAGGAATTTGGGACATGAAGTGAACATTGGAGCTTTAGATGTATTGAAGAGTAGTGACAAAACCTGATTGTGTGTAGAAAAGGTGAGAAAGGAGTCAAAGCCATTCTCCTATTCTAAGTCTGACAGGAAACAGAATGATTCTGTCAATATGAGAAAGGATGCAGAAAAAGATAATTTATTTTGCATCTTCATTTGGAAAAAAATAAATATTTGCTGTAATGTATAGCTAAGAAATTCTCACCAGTAGCATCAGAAACTGAGTTTCACTTCTGATATCATGCCACTAACCCCTCCTTATTTTAAGACTTCAATGAGTACAGTTTTTCTTAATGTAGTGATCTATATTGCTACACTCCATAGATTAAAAGATTTAGTTCCAATTTAGACATTTAATCCTAAATGTCCAAATTAATGCTGTACAGTAGAGATATACATGCTATGCTTGTTTAACAGAAACATATCTGGTTTCAGGTACTTTGCTTTTATTTACCTATGACCATGCTAGATGTGTATGAATTCCATTCTTCATTTAGGAGAACAAAGAAATGGAAATAAATAAATAAAAAAATCCCTGCTTTGATAAAAAAGGTGCTGATTTTATGCTGGAGGCTGTTATTACAGCTAAATTCCTTCAGTTGACAAAGGAGCAATTACATGCCAGTCAGTCTCATCTGAGTTATCAAGCACTGAGAATACCTTTCTCATAACTGATGAAAATATTTGCGAAAACTACCGACTGATTTACAAGTTGCGCTAGCTAACAGTACTTGCAGAATGATTTAGAAAGATGTCAAACTTTCTGAAATATTTGAATTGAGAATGCTGTTAACACATTAGAGATAGTTCACCATTTTTTTTCCTGACGAACTTGCAGCATTGTTGACATACACAGCTAAGACTTCAGTGTCTATGCATCTCTCTCACCCTTCCTTCAAGATCACTTTTGTTTCCCTTCTAATTTTGCTATCTAGCCACTGAAAAATACATGATTTACAATATGAAAAACTGATGGTATTTTTCATTTAAAAGCTAACAGTGCAGTTTTGGAAATTCTGTACATCTCAGAAAAGGCTAGGAGAATAGCATTTTTTTCCTATGAATCATGATAAAACTTGGAAAAGCCTTCATATTTTACTGCAATTTCTGCCAATCAAATGCACATGTAGCGAAAATAAAGGTAATTGCTTTTTGTGTACTGCAGACAATAACTAGCTCTTCTGGTAATGTGCCATAACATGGAGTGCCATTAAACTGGTAGTTGCACCTGACAAAAGGCATGTCTTAAAACTTCTTGCAAATAGTTGCTAGGGAAATTTAAGAATTCACGTCCTCAGAGTACAAAGGCAATATATGGACAGTATTTTTTAAATATTTCAGAGAGAATCAAAGAATCTATGAAGCTACTGTGAGACCATATTTTCTGAGTATTTGAGACATGAAAAAAGCTGGACACATACAGAGAAGCCTTTTTTTTCAATATACATCTAATCTCAGCTATGCATTTGAAATGGATGATGAGAACCTTCTTTGAACATCACATAAAAATAACTAATTGGCTACAAATTACTTTCAACATCAAAACATGTTAATATAAATATTTTCTGGATTTACACTTTTAAGGTTAACATTAATGCAACACATCCAAAAATAATTAGTAGTAAAATGTAATATTTAAATAGCCATTTAATAAATAATAGCTTAGGGTCTGAATTTCTAAACAATTTACAGGGATCATGTCACCAAATTCTGAAATACAAAGAGAATGTTAAAACTGATCATGAGCAGATTCTACTTTTATTAACTCTATAGTGTGTTTTATCCTGTATAAAATTGAAGTATTCTTAAAATGTCTAACAAATAATTACAGCTACTTAGGAAAGTCTGTCAGTCTTGCAAATTGCATGGCCTGACATTGAATAGCAACATTTTCTACAGGCACATTGATGATACGCAAGTGACAGTTTATTCTGCGGGAGCACAGAAGTCTTGAGAAGAGCCTAAGGACCTGAGTAGGTGCATGCTGAAAAATGAGGAAAACATATTTAGTCCTTCACCAGCATTACTGATATAACTTTCTCTGTTTAAAAAAAATCATGCTATTTTAGCAAACGGAGATGTTCTGAAGTTCTCAGGTAAATATAACTGGAGATCAGAGAAAACAAAGAAATATTCCTTTTCATAAATATAATGGGCGAAGACTCAATGAATATTCCTTCACTTCAAAAGTAAGAGCAAGTCTGTAAGATCACTGGATTGAAAGTTTGTACCTCTCAGTGGTTCAAGCTTTGGATGTTTTATTTCTGCTTAACTTAAAGAGTTTAATTTATCTGAACTAATTGAACTATTTTTAGATTATGCAGAATATCCACAAAACTGATTTTTATTTTGATATCAGAATAACTTCATATCCTTCTTAAATATAATATTCAGAAATGAGAATAAAACTGGAATTGATTTGAGAGCTTATTTTCTCAATGTAATACACATTACATGTAAGTATCCCTTATTAATTGCCACTACTACGATTAACTTCTCTGTCTGAATTATAAAACACAAAACACAAAAAAAATCAAAATACAAATTTTCGTTTACATATTCTTTATCCCAACTTTTGTTTTATAGGCGTAATGGGATACAAAGTTTGACAATGCAAAGGCAGACAGAATGACCAAAATTAATAAAAGGATGTGTAAAAACATTTTTTTTAACTGAAAAAACCCCTCCTTGCTTGAGGAAAAATTACTTCAAGACATAATCTGAATCTTTCTATTCCCAGATCAGATGAAAATCAAATGATTTACAATTCTACTTAATGTAATCTTAATGAACTACTACTGAAAAAAACAAGAGGGTTTTTTAAAGTTTCACTAGTATCCAAAGCAGTAACAATATATTTGAAGGATGTCTTCACAACACTCCTGCCTTACTGTCCACCACTCTGTAAAATGTATATAAAGCACTCAAGCCATGTACCTGAGAATAAATCGTGTAATTTTGTTGCTTTCCAAGCAACATAAATTACTGTGTTAGATAAGAGATGTATCAGACTGAGTAACATTTCTGCTAACTTTGCAGAAAATGCAGTTATGAAAAAGCAAGACAGATGGTGCAGGTGTGGCTTTAGTGAACTTAACTGACATTTCCCTTTCTCAACTTTGTTGTTCTACACACTTGGTCATTTTTTTCTTTTATTCAAAGTCTTTTCTGTGTAAGAAATTGCAGTAGTTAAAAATCCAAACTAATTTTCTTTTTTATTTATTTACTTCATACAGCGTTAGCCTTTCTGTGAACACTTATTCCAGATTGAAAGTGATTTGTATGATGTTGTTTCAAACCACTTCTCTGGCTCAGTTTTTCTGAAAGTGTGTTAACTCGGAGAAAGTCTGCGGCTCTTCAGCCATAAGCTGCCAAGAGCCCAGCTCATCTCCCTCCGTGGGATTACTCTGTACATCTGCCAGGCAGGCTGCATTGGCACAGGGTGCCAAGGACAATAGTCTCCTCTAGTAGAAAAAGCCATCCAGAGCCCCCATGGAGGCTGCACTGCCTGATGCCGTGAGCCACACACCCAGCCCAGCCCTGTTTGCACTGGAGACATGGGAGCAGACATGAGCTGTGCTCACAGGATGGCCTTGCCCTGTCAAAATAGGAACTGCGTGAATGGAAATGTAAGCAGGTATTTCAAACAGAGGAAGGTTGTGTGAACAAACCAACTGAACCCAATTGCTTTCCTTTGTGCAGCAAAAATAATGATTTCGTAATTTTAGGTGACCCTGCTAAAATAAGCAGACATAGGGCCCTGAGAACACTAATAGGCCCTAATTGCCCTAAGCAGCCCCACCTGGGACCTTCCCACACACCCTACGTATCGTCCAATGAGCTCCTTCTCAGCTCAGCTCTACACATCTATAGGCACCCAGATCTGGCCTAAGCTATTCTGGAGATGTGTCTGTTTCTAGTCCTGTCTCTGACCCTGTCTCAAGAATGGACTTCAGCCCATGCTGCAGGCCATTTTTCTCTTTGGATGGACCCCTGGTATGTGCATTGTAGTTTTGTCTCTGGTCTTGTCTCCTGCTGCCTCTAACTTGCTTCCGTGGATGGACTCTGGAGCTGGTCCATTGCTTGTGATGCCTGGGGCTCATGAGGGACCCTGTTTAGGTGTTGCAGCACTGTGCCTCACTTAGTGATGCCACTGCCTGCACTGGGGTTACACTTGCATCTTCGTTTGTAGCTCCCCTCACAGAGCAGTTGGAAGTGACCTCTGGAGGCCATCTTTTTCCTGCTTGAGCAGAAGGGGTTGGACACCTAAAGCCAGTTTCCCAGGACCATGTTCAGATGGCTTTTGAATATCTGTACAGATGGAGACTCCACAGCATACATGGCCAACCTGTGCCAGTGTTCAGTGACCCTCACAGTGAAAAGTGTTTCCTGATGTTCAGACAGCACCTTCTATGTTTCAGTTTGCCCACTGCATCTAGTCCTGTCACCGTGCACCACTGAAAGAAGCCAGTGCCATTTTCTTTGCATCCTCCCTTCAGGTATTTATATATGTTGATAAGATCCCTCCCCGATCCTTCCCTTCTCCAGGCTGAACAGTCTCAGATCCCTTAGTCTTTCCTCGTAGGAGAGATGCTCCAGTCCTTTAGTCATCTTAGCGGCCCTTCACTGGACTTTCTCCAGTAGTTCCACGTCTCTCTTGTACCGGGGAGCCCAGAACTGGACACAGTACTCCAGGAGTGGCCTCAGTACCAATGCTGACTAGAAAAGGATCACTTCCTTTAACCTGCTGTCAAAATGCTACCTAATGCAGCCTAGCCATTTCCCTTCTTTGTTACAAGGTCACATTGCTGGCTCACACTCAACCTGATGTCCTCCAGGATGCCCAGGTTCTTCTCTGTAAAGCTGCTTTCCAGCTGGTCAGCCTCCAGCATGTAGTGGTGCTTGGGGTTATCCCTCCCCAGGTGCAAGGCTTGGCACTTCTCCTTCTGGAACTTTGTGGGATTAATGTCAGGCCATTTTTCAAGCCTGTCAAGGTCCCTCTGGATGGCAGCATAACCCTGTGATGTATCAGCTTTTGTGTTATCAGTAAACTTGCTGAGGGTACGCTCTGCTCCATCAGCTAGACAACTAATGAAGATGTTAAACAGGACTGGATCTGCTATTGACCCCTGGGGTCCACCTCTAGTTACTGGCTTCCAGCTTGACTTTGTGCCACTGATCACCACCTTCTGGGCCTGATTATTCAGCCAGTTTTCAATTCATCTCACTGTTTGCTCATCAACTTTTTCATGAGGATATTATTGGAAACAGTTCCAAAACCTTGCTAATGTCAAGGTAGACAATATACACAGCTCTCCCCTCATCTTCCATGCTAGTCATGTCATTGTAAAAGCTTATCAAGCTGGTCAAGCATGACTAACGCTTGGTGAATCCGTACTGACTACTCCAGGTGATTTTCTTGTCATTCATGGTTTCCAGGATTAGCTGTTCCACCACCTCCCAGTGACTGAGGTGAGACTGACCTGCCTGTAGTTCTCCTGGTCTTCCTTTTAGCCCTTCTTGAAGATAGGAGTGACATTTGTTTTCCTACAGCTTTTGGGCATTTGTCCTAATCACCATGATCAATCAAATTTTATCGACAGTGACCTCGCAATGACATCTGCTATCTCACGCAGCATTTGTAGCTGCATCCCATCAGGGCCTATGGACTTAAGTATATCCAGTTTGCCTAAGTATTTTCTGACCTGAGCCTCTTTCACCAAGGGTATGTCTTCCTTGCTCCAGCCTTTCCCTCTGGTCTCCAGGTCATTGGATTTCTGAAGAACAGTCTTACTAATACAGACTGAGACAAAGGCAGCATTCAGTACCACAAACTTTTCCATGTCCATTGTCATCAAGTCCTCATCTCATTAAGGATTGGGCCCCCATTTTCCCTACTCTTCCCTTTGTCATCTGTCTATTTGTAGAAGCACTTCTTGTTGTCTTTCATATCCCTTGTCAGATTCAACTGCATTTGGGCTTTGGCTTTACTAACCACATGTTCGGATAATGTCTCTGTATTTCCTCCTAGGTTACCTGTCCTTGCTTCCACCCTCTGTATGTTTCCTTTTTTGTGTTTGAGTTTGGCCAGGAGCTCCTTGATCATCGATGCAGGCCTCCTGGCATTTTTGCCTGACTTCCTGCTCTTTGAGATAAACCATTCTTGAGCTTGGAGGAGGTGATAGGCTTTCTTGGGCCCTTCTTCCCTCCAGGACTTTATCCCATGGTACTCTTTCAAGCGGATCTTATATCCTGCTGTATTTTCCCTGCAGCTGGGGTGGTTGAAGTCCCCCATTAAGACCAGCAAAGTACAAAATAAGGGTTGAAGTTTCAGCAATGAAATAGGAGTATGTTAGTTTTTGTACAGGTGAGTCAAGTATTTTTTTCTCTTTGCTTGTAGTCAAACATTTATTTTTGCTATCTCAATGGAATTTAGGCCACCCCAGGGACAATCCTCTGTTGTGTTACACATCTGTTAATAAATGATCATGAACAGGAAAAATAATCTTTTATTAAATGTGTATTCAAACGACCAAGAAATTATATTCTCAACTCAAATTGAGGACAAAAAATCTGCAAATATGTGTATATATCTATGTGTATATATATATATGATAATATGTGTATATATCTAAATGAATATAAACATATTTGAAATTAAAAGTGTTAGTGCTGAAATGTTAAAAGTGAGCGTAACTAGACAGAATTTATAATGAAAGATAAGCACTGAAGTTATAATTACTTGATAGCTCAGCACTTTGTAGGTGACCCAGAAAGATCCAAATGTGCTATCTCAATGGTTTAACTGGGACTTACAAGTCTAGTACTGTGCATGCTCCCTGAATTGGAGCAAGAGCTCTCAGCAACTTGGAAGAATAAGCTGTAAATTAATGATTTACCAGTACAGATGACACTGTGTATACTATAATATTTATTTTTGTCTTTGTTAATAGTAGTATACCACAGACTGTAAATAAAGATAGAGAAGCATTCAGAGCATTAATGCTTGTGCTCGATGATATAGACTAAAGTCGGCAAATGCAACACTTCGGTATTGCTGAATCCAAAATTATTTTCTGCCTCACACACATAGTCTCAGTATCAGGGTACTCACACAAAACAGAAAATTATGACAAAAATGAATCACGTTATCAGCTTGTGTGGGATTGATTCATCTAACCCATTGAAGAAATCTATAGCCCATCTCATCCTAGAACAGATGTCTAAGATTGGCAGATGTCCTATCTCCACTGAGTAGAAGGGGAGCCTGAACAACTCACTCAAATATAGCTGTTTATATTCCATACGTGCAGAGAGATGATATTGTTGATCTCATTCCTTCTTATGCTTAGATTTTCCTGTTCTGTACCAAAACATATGTTCTTTTCAGCCTGTGTATGACTAAATCCGTAATACCTAGGACTGCATAACAGCGAAAGAGAAATAATACAATTAAAATTGTGTTTTGGAACTTGATTGATTTTTGTTTGTCTGGTTGGTTGGTTTTGCCAATGGCATCAAAGCTCATGCTCAGAATTATACATTTAGTGGAGGGAAGGTCAGCTGAGGAACAATTAGGATTGTGCTAGTTTTGGCTGGGGTAGAGTTAATTTTCTTCATAGTAGCTAGGATGGGGCTACATTTTGGGTTTCTGCTGGAAACAGAGTTGGTAATACAGGGATGTTTTAGTTATTGCTGAGCAGTGCTTACACAGAGTCAAGGGCTTTTCTGCTTCTCGTACTGCCTTGCAGAATGAGCAGGCTGGAGGTGCACAAAAAGTTGGAAGGAGGCACAGCCAGGACAGCTGACCCCAACTGTCCAAAGGGATATTCCATACCATATGATATCATGCTCAGCATATAAACTAGGGGGAAAGCTGGCCAGGGGGACGCTGGTTGGGAATTCGTCAGTTGGTGTTGAGGAATAGTTTTTCATTTCCATCACTTGTCTTTCTTGGGTTGGATTTCTCTCTCTTTTTGTTATTTTCCTTTTCATTACAATTTATTATTTTTTTAAACTATTATTATTTTATTGTGTTTCAATTATTAAATTGTTCTTATCTAAGCCCACAAGTTTTCTCACTTTTACCCTTCCAATTCTCTCGCCCCGCTCCCCCCCATCCTGCTGGGGAGGGGAGGGAGTGAGCAACTGTGTGGTGTTTAGTTACCAGATGGGGTTAAATCATGACAACAATCTAAGAGTTTCCATGCTAATTCAGTTAAAATTCCTGTAAGTCATACAAACACACAAATACATATATATATATATATATAAAAAATTGTTATTAAACAATCATATAAATATTGCTTACATAGAATTGGACAGTCACATCTGTAGTACAAGGCACTTCAAAAGAGAAAACTTACCTTTGAACCCAGCAACACAATAACATGAAAAGTGGCCAATTAAATCCATACAGGTAGCTCCATTTTGGCAAGGTGAACTTGAGCATTCATTAATTTCAACTTCACAGAAGGGTCCTTCATATCCAGGCACACAGTTACAGCTGTAATTATGCAAGTGGTCCTGACAGAAANACCCTTCCAATTCTCTCGCCCCGCTCCCCCCCATCCTGCTGGGGAGGGGAGGGAGTGAGCAACTGTGTGGTGTTTAGTTACCAGATGGGGTTAAATCATGACAACAATCTAAGAGTTTCCATGCTAATTCAGTTAAAATTCCTGTAAGTCATACAAACACACAAATACATATATATATATATATATAAAAAATTGTTATTAAACAATCATATAAATATTGCTTACATAGAATTGGACAGTCACATCTGTAGTACAAGGCACTTCAAAAGAGAAAACTTACCTTTGAACCCAGCAACACAATAACATGAAAAGTGGCCAATTAAATCCATACAGGTAGCTCCATTTTGGCAAGGTGAACTTGAGCATTCATTAATTTCAACTTCACAGAAGGGTCCTTCATATCCAGGCACACAGTTACAGCTGTAATTATGCAAGTGGTCCTGACAGAAACCATACTCAGAGCACTGGTTTCCAATGCAATTGTCTATATCAAGTTCACAAAATGTACCAGTGTAACCAAGGGGACATATGCACCTGTTATTGAAATGAGAGAAGAAAAAAACAAAACCACAACACACCAGTCTTGAATATATAGGTCAATAATGTCTATTAATATTAACAACATTTTCATTTTGAATTACTCACAAATGAATTGCAATTTTTTTCAATCTTCTTTCTTTACCTTTAATTAGTCACTAAATAACTTTGTTTCACAAAGACTGCTTCCAGTAATTAAATGGAATCACACACTAATCAAAATCTTAACTATTTAGATGGGACAAGCCAGTCGCTATATAGCTTTTAATATCAAACTTCCAATGACAATATTCAAATAGAAAACTGGTATTACGCATTTTAAGAATTTATTTTCTGAAAATTATTAGTTGCCTGCTACAATACCACTAAGAGAAAAAACAATATTGCATCCTGCTTGCTCTAGACATTAAATCAGTATAAAAATGCTTTATCATTAGAAACAAAGGTGGCAATTTCTGTTTGTAACTGAAAAAACCCACCCCAATCTATACAACTTCAAAGAAATTGAGCAGGATATTTTTTTCCCACAATGTAAGATGAGACATATAAGTTGTATGAGACTGGAGATGACTTTTTCATGCTTCCCTTTCTACCAGGTTTTTTTTCTTATGTATGATGAAAACAAAGCTGGATTATCTCATAGCTGATCCACATCTCACAAAATTAGAAAATCCCTTTTGCTTGGCAATATTTTTTTTGATTGATCCTCTCCTTACCATGTCCAGATGTCTCCTCAGAAGGGAGGAAAGAATCTTACAATAATCTTACATATTTTTGATCCACAAACGTGTTATATAGAAGCTGGAAAGAACTCACATGTTAAGGAAGCCTTGAATATAGCAATTTTCCCTACTGATCCATCTGACAGAAAGGATATTTTTTTCTTTATTTTTAACAGAAGTGACTGTTCATGTGACTGTTTGCTTCAGTCCTTGCCTATTATTCCTGCATTTTTATGTTAGACTTGTGGAAATTTCCACTTAGATATTTTTATATCTCTATCAAATTTCGAACAGGGTAATTGTAAGTCAGTAGGAAAAAGACTCCATGTAAGATTCTGTGTACAGAAAGGATTCTAAAAAAGATAACATGATGGTAGCTATTTTGAATGTCATTTCATGAAAGCTTTTTGCAGTCTAACTTTTGGACAAAGGAATTTATAACCATATCCACCACTGGTATACTTTGTTCTCTGTTCATATAGGCTCTAATTGTACCTGCAATTCTTCTTGGCCAGAGAGAATTTGAAAGACCAAACAACTTTGTCTATGCACAAACTTGAGACTGAGAATGCAGAATACTGGGGGAGCTCCATCTGTCATAGTACTAATGAAATACTTCCGAAGAAAAAGGAAGAAGCAAAAGGGATATGTATAAAATGAATAGCTCCATATTTGATCCAATTAAATTTTATTTTTTTTTCTCCAAGGTTATCTGTGGCCATTAGTGCAGCTCTCAGAGTTCAAGAGTAGCGTCAGAGCACATAGAAAATTAGGTGATTTTTCCCTTTCATATTGTGACTAAAAGAAGCTTACAGTAAAGAAGGTATCTTTATAAGGAGATATTGTTGGTTTTTATGTTGAACTCTACAGTGTACTGAGTTTAGACATGGTTTAGTAATTTTTTTATAATTAAGAGACTTTTAATCTATGGAAAAAACCAGGTGCTATTAGAAAATAAAATGGTTAATTCTTTAAATAGGAAAATCACCAAGTGATTGAGACACAATTATTATTTTTTATGTATATATAAACAAATATCAGCTGCTGTTCTTTCCACTGTCTCATTGCTGGAAGGCCCAGGCTTCCCAGTCGTATTTTTGTCAACTTTTTTTAAAATTAGGAAATTTTTTCATAATACCTGAGGCCTGGCTTTGTGCTCCCTTGTGTCTCAAGGTGCATCTGTATAACCATTTTAGATCAGATGAGAGAACTTTTATGCTTAACTTCCTGGCTGTTCCAAACTGCAATGCTTTGTATCATTTTGCAGAGTTTCTGAGACCGCAAAACTACACAGAAACAGATGTAATGGAGAATCTTCTAGTTTCAGTT
Organism: Stercorarius parasiticus; assembly: GCA_013396915.1. Taxonomy (NCBI): domain Eukaryota; kingdom Metazoa; phylum Chordata; class Aves; order Charadriiformes; family Stercorariidae; genus Stercorarius; species Stercorarius parasiticus. The sequence continues at coordinate 715,732 of VWZL01001979.1, forward strand.
TCATGCTTCTGATTCCATACTGCGAGCAATGTTGTTAGAGTCTCGTATTTTACAGTGCTTCATGTTTGAAGGAGTCTAAACCAATTAAGAATGGAATGTGCTTTGTTTTTCCTGGTGAAATCATAACTGGATGTCTTTCAATTTAATATGGCTTAATGTAAAACTACAAACTAATGATGCAGAAAGAGGTTTTGTTCTGTTAGTGTTTCCTAAGCACATACATCAATGCAAACGTGAGCATTCTAGTGCTCTGAATAACAAGTTAATTTTTTACTGTGTTGAGGATTAGAACATCTAAGAATCATTAATTTATTGTTTATAATCCAGACTAAGGTTTAGAGGTGATAGGATCTAGAAGTTCATTAAACTCCTTATAAATGTAATTTATAATAATCTACATCAAATTCTAATGGCATGTTTGCAAATAACTTTAGTACATAGCAGCATATATGCAAAATCTACAAGGGAAGGTTAAAATATATTTAAATTAATAAGTTAGTAATAGTCTTTCTTTAAAATATGTACTTTATAACGTGTCTATTTTTTCAATAAATACAGGCCATTTTTGTGCAGCAAAAGTCTAAGCTAGTCCAGTCTTAAAGTTAGGTGCATTTTTTATTAATTTAACAGCATTAACATGTAATAGTTAACCCTTACATTAACGCATTATATATTCAACAGCACTATGTACAAAGCAGATACAGACTGTACTGTGGATCTTTCTTAAATTTAATGTATAGTAGTGTAACTGAAGTTCTGTGGGATTTGGATATCAGCATCTGACTGCATTTATTTGTATCTTTAACATTTTTATAAGATACTAAATGATCCAAGATGTTACTAGACATTATCTTTTCATCTCTAAGTCAATCTATGAAATGGGTCTTGAATATAGTTTTGTTGAACACTGTGCTAGTGTAACACTGATATAACTAAACTTCAAATATCTTTTCCTGTCTGTCTTAGAAATAGTATCAAGACCAATGATCTCTAAGTAATTAAGTCTTTTACACTTGTACTAGGAAAAATACCATCACCACGTTAGATTTTAATGAATATGACCTTGCATTAATACTTCAGCAGCATTAAAATACTGAACATGATATCAAAAGCATTGAATCATGGATTGATTTGCAGTTTTCATTTGCTGCAAAGCTGAAATGCTTCTCTACAATAAATTCAAAAAGAATTTGTACATGGATATATATGACAGCAGATTTTTTTCTGCTTTTTCTTTGTGAGTGGATCTCTAGCTCAGGAAACAAGTTTTTTGCACTTATCAGAGGGATGCCCTGGCTGTGTGCTGACACATCAGTGCCTGCTGCCTTCCCTAATCCAGCTTCAGCTCTGGGAATGGCCCCTCTGGGGACGGGGGCACACCTCCCAGCAAGGACTGGGAGATGACAATGACAACCCCAACTACTTCCTTAAGGAAGACTAAAAAGTCAGCCTTACAAACTGGGTGAACCTTGAAAGGATGAGCATAGCACCAAAGAAAAAGTAAATATGAAGAAGTTTTGTATTAACATTAATGGGAATAATAATAATTTCTCAGCTTCACACATGTTCTCTTTTGTTCAGAGCAAGATTTCAAGTGTAACAGATCCTAGGAGGGAAAACCAATACCTCAATGCTTTTGCTACAAACATGGATTTTAGTAGTGGATACCAAACTTATGTCACAGTTATCTAATTGTGGATTGCTTTGCTCCCATACATATCATGCAGATGATTGTACACTGCTACTCCACTGCCTGAATCTAGTTAATATTACACAATAATTTGATATGCCTGTGAAATAAATGTTAAATGGAGATACAGATAAGTCAGACAGAATTTAGTCTAAGAAGGTATGTGTTACTCAAATGCAGGTGGTTATGGCATAGCTGCAGTGTGTTCCTACCAATATGCAGTAGGATATAACTTTTTATCAGCGAAGGTCTAGAAGTGCAGGTGTGCAGGTAAACAAATTGGTACTAGTTAGTCCAGGCAGGGCAGCTGTCACAATGTCACTACAGACTGCCTGCCCTAAAGGGAGTTAGTACAACTTGTGCCATTGAATAAATAACTGTGTACAACGGATGAATCTTAAAAATGACTGAAAAAAAGCCGAAGACCAGACTGAAGATGTAGTTATGTTGATCTGTACTAGGAAGCGACCCAGCCATTTCTGTCTTGAGACAGAAGGCACATAGGAACACTGAAGCTTGACTTTAACAAAGACTTCCCAGTATCTCTCTACTTATTTTTTTAATATTTTTATTATTATTATAGTCCAAGCAGATTAACTGCATTTACTCAGTATTAATTATTGCGTTTTCCAGTTGAAATATGAACTGCACACACTTTCATAAATGGACTAAAAGGTTATTTGTAAGCATCTATATTCTCTGCAGAAAAGCTGTTGTATAACTTATTAGAGAGATATTCCCTAAGAAATTGCAACATATATTCACCTACCTTCTGGAGTTGTAGCAAAGCAAGGAAAAGTATTTTTCCTCTTTCTCTAGTGGAAGAGGCCTATTATTGCTACAGAACACTGTGTATATCATAGTAGTAACTTTATGTGGCACTGCCAACTAGTTCCCGCAGTCAAATTGCATATATATTATAGGATGAATAAACTTGAAAATGTAAAAATAGATAAAAAGAATAATCTAATCAAATAGCTTAATTTGTCTAGCTGGCAGGAAATGGGAAAAGTCAAGGATGAATAAAGTAATAGAAGCTTTGCATTTTTTGATACTCAAAAGTTATCTAAATTATGTTTACTTTTCATAATCTTGCTGGCATCATGTGAAGAAGTGTTTCATATTCTAAACCGTTTTATTTAACAATGTGTCACTAGGTAAGGCTTTACTCTTTCCTAGAGAGATTAATTCAAGACTAAATTACACACTCTGAAATTTATGTACTGAAAACTGAAAAATGAGTTGGGAATTCAAGCTTTTCTGTACACCAAATCAAACTCCTTAATAGGAAGTTTCCCTGCATAAAAACTCATGAAATGCTGACCTCAGAGCTATACCTATAGAATAAAATAAATTTTTAAAACATAATAGTTTATCATGACCTTTTATACAGTGGTAAATCCTACTATACAGCTTCTTCAGATGTCTTAATCTAATAGTTTTCAGTCCTTCTTGCTGGGCTTTCCTGGGGCTATGATAAGTGTAGAAATTAATCTGAATAGACTGGACTGAAGAAACTGGAGAAACAGGACAGGTCATGGAAACTACATTGAATTTTAAATTCTGTCATTTCCCTCTTTTGCTTCCCTTCACTAAAGAGACTACAGTAAAATATCTATTAGGACTTATTTCAGTTAGGATTTTGGTTGTCTGAACGTAATGTTTTCGAAGAATAAATTTACAAGGGTGAAGAAAACAGTAATAACCCTCTCCCCTTGGATTTTGAAACAAGAGGATCGACTCCTTGAAGAGTTCTTTCACTTTAATTATTTATTAAATACTTCTCACTGGTCCATGTTCTCTTTTCTCCTACAGAGAATATAATGAAATGATAGATGTTCTTTTGAAAGGAAAATTCAAATAATTTTTATGTAGCAACACTGTGTATTTACTGGGGTAACAAATCTTCTCTCAGGTATATATGACCAAAGGTCAAGAGATTCCTTCGGCATGTGGATGCAATTGGTCTACTGCATGGTATCTGCCAGATTCATCATATCAACAGCTACACCATCAACCCAGTGACAGGAGCAGTAATTCTTTGGAGAAGTTATCACTTTAAATACATGGCAATTAACTTATGTTACAATACCTCAAACAGCACAGACTCAGTTGGAAGTGCAATAATTCATTTGAATTAATAAGAGGTTTTGTGTCAGTGTGATTGAGGACACTTTAGTTTTAAGAGAAGGGTCACTAAACCAAAGGAGTAAAACTCCTAAGACTTATTATTGTGATTATGTTGCTCTTATTAGGTAGCCTTACTGAGTGTTATACTACATCATAGTTTTAAAGCCCCCTCTTTCACCCAGAGCAATTCCCCATTCTGAACTCAAAGGAAATTCTCTGCATATATTAAATATACGGCAATGTGACACTGGAACGGTAATTTCAAAATGGGAGGAGAAACAGAATATGCTGTGGTAAGGAGATAGAAAGTTAGAAAAATTACATACAGCTGAGTGCTTATTGCCAATCTGTAAAAACCTGACAAGAATGCAGAATGTGAGAGCTTAAAAGAGAAGGATGTTCTTAAAGCTAAACTGGATACTTTCCGTGCTTTCCTGGTCTTATCATTACTATAACAAGCCACCACTGGAACAAAACATTATGACTAAAGATTAATAATTAGTCTAGAAGCTAAGATTTCTTAACTAGGAGAAGAGTCTAGAGTTTTACACTAACTTTCCGTAAATAAAAAACTAATATATAACATTTTGGCTTACTTAATAAGTGGAGGAAATAAAGGTAAGTGATGTTTTGAATGACTATAATAGCTTTCCAAATTGATCTCAGTAGGGTTGTTAATGGCGCTTCCGCATCTAATTCTACATATATTCTGCTGACAATTTTTTTATGTCTTCCTGAATCTACTTTGTTTCAAATACAGCCCTTGATAATTGCCTTATCAAAAATGATACCCTTTTTAGGATAGAAATGCAAATTGCAAGAATCTTTTGAAAAAGTTGGGTGACAACAGTAATTATATTCAGTATTTCCTCTCCCATTCTTTTAGTTTTAACGGGGAAATGACAATTGTTTCACTTGCCAACAATAAATAACTCTTGGGAAATACCATTATTTTTAAAGAAGGAATAGTTCAGTTCTCTTAGAAAATGTTTCACTGTCACTGAGAATCAACAATCCTCTGTTGACAGAGTAGGTATTTTACAGTAAACACGCTGCACATTGTCTTTGCAAAATAACTAATTGTGTTTCTGTGGGGTCAGGTCCTCTACTAACAAAACTGTGCACTAACGCATCTAGGATTGGGATCTTAATGGTACATTTTCTTGTTTCTTACATAAACAGACTGATCTGTCAACTCAATTTGCCTTTCAAAGACTTAAAATTAGAAAAAAGAATTGTTTTCTGTCAGTAGCTACCTACATTCAAAAGGTCTTGTTTTACCAGACGTCTTCAGACCTACTAATTTCTCACTAAAGGCTAGTGGATTTTGTGAGGTAAACACGGCTTTGTTCTTCTATCAGAATTCTATTCCTGACAGATAGGAAAACCAGGAAAACCAGAGAGTTATCAGTCAAATAAAATGTCAAAATATGGTCCAGTATTTAGATACAAGAGTTGATTGCAAGCTGGTAAAAAAAAAAAAAGATTTATACTTAGTAAGGACTCTGTGGCAAAAATTCCTTTTAACTCTGATATATTGAGAATCTTATCTGTATTTGTGTACTTATTTGGGGATTTCAGTTATTATTACAGAAGTTCCTATAAAAACAGAGGTGGAGCGTAAGAAATTTTTAATTACTTGTATTTAAATTTTGTCCTCTGTAACAACCTTTTCTAAATAGAAATATTAAAGCGTATTAATTACAGTGATTCTAAGTACAGGACAGAGCACAAAATTAAAGCCTTTCAAAATACTTTCACAGACATTATGGAGAGGTTTTAGTTATTCTGGTTTTTTTACAAGGAAAAATAAATAATTCAAGTCTGATAAGAACAGCTGAACTCTGCTTATTGAAGAAATCCTTTTCCATTTATTTTTTCCCTATACTTTTATAGAGTCTCACTTTCAAATATCTACAGCTCACTAAGGAAAGCACATACTTGACAGTTTTGTCAATATCTAAAAAAAACCCCACCAAACCCACAAATATAACTCAGCATTTCAACGATTCACTTGAAAATTAAATTTGAGTTTTAATAAGAAAAGTCACTGCATGTCACACTCCAGGCTCATGAAGTGTTTACCATTTACTAAAATAGATGATTTGTTTATCTAACATTTTGCATAGTTGGTTTAACTTCTTTGTTCCACAAAGAGGAATATTTATGTGCCCTTCTTTTGCAATATTTCGGACTACACAGTCTTATTGAATGCACATGCTTATTGACAGCTAGTATCCATGATATTCTATAATCTGAGAAAAATATGACTGCACTATCAACTCCCTTTGTAATTCTTGTTCAAAGGAAAAATATCTTCATACAGCATAAACTTCTTTATGAAGACAAGTATGGAGAGCATCATGTTAATACCTGTATTTATTAATTCCATCTTCACATATGGCTCCATGTTGGCACTGGTTTACCTCACAGTCATTAATATTCTCCAGGCATGTTTCTCCTATCCATCCAAGAGCACAGACACAGTGAGATCTCTGGGTTTCTTCATCATAGAAGCAGCTACCTCCATTTGCACATACCTGAAGATGAGAAGTACAAATATATAAAGAGTTTTTTCTCTGTGTTGCGTTTTTTTCCCCAAAGAGTTTAACTGAGTAAGCCGTTGGTAATAAATATGGTTATTTAATGTTTTTATGTTGTAATATTACAAAAGGCACATCTCCATAACCTAAAATATTGAATATCATTAAATCAATATATCAATTAATTGTTTAGTTGGAAAGAGGTATTTATGATTCAATTTAACTGTGCCATTTTCATAAATGACCTTAAAATGTGCTTGTTTCAAGAAGGATGATAGTGAACTAGTCTGTTATTTTTCCATTGAAAGAGTAGAACAACTGTTCCTGTGATTAAAATCTGTGTATAATTTAATCAAATTTGTGGCTATCAGGAAAAGAAGACTGAATAGTTTTTTATTTTAATCATTATTCTGATTCACAACCTATCCTTGATCTTTTTTTGATTTCAGTTTATATATATATATAATATCTATGCTCTGCGAAGACCAAAACATGCAGATATTGAAAAATTAATAAACCTAGACTGATCAGCATTTTTTTCTTGTATCTATTATTTGCTAATATTATTTAATAAACTACTATTTCATGTATTCTTCAAAAATACAGAAAGTTCTAGGATGTAGTGAATGCTTCTTTCTTCATTTTACTTTAAGGATCCCATTTAATTTCCATGAAAATTTCGCCAGTGTAAAAACAGATAACTACTTTTTCATTTGAAAACAATTAGGACCTCTCCTTCTAGTCAATTGGTTTCTAAAGAAAATGGTGTCTAGAAGATGAGCTAATGCACTAGTACTTCAGTTTGATTGAGTCTGAATCTCTTTATAACATCATTAAGATTTGTAATAATAACAGTTCTTGGCAGAAATCCTCTAATATTCATTTGTCTTTGATTAAGTTTTAAATTGACCTTAAAATTCAGAAATTTTTGCTATGCTCTTGTTACTGAATTTTAGCCTTAACTTGTGATTCTTTTTCAATAGGACAACTTCTTGAAGAAAAGCACTGCTCAAACTCCTATGTGTATAGTTTTCGAAATATTTTTTTTTTTAAATTATTTTAATGTGTCTTCTTAATTTTTTATTTAAACATTTCTGAAGGATTTTGTCCAGAGGCTTACTATTTTCTCAAAGCTCAAATAGGTCAAATAAGCTTGCACTCAAGAAAACCATCTAGAAAAAACGTAGACAATTAAGAAAAAAGTTATATTTCAGTATTGCCGCAGTATCATATTCATTATATTCTTAAGTTGGTTTGATACTTTATACTGTGAAGAAAGGTGTTACCCTTCAAGATGTTAGTGCAATCCAAAGTAGCTTTAAATTAAAATTAAAGCTACGGATGATATTTTTTAGCAACAACTCTAGTTAGTAGTTTTCTCTATCAGATAGATATTTATCTCAGCTGTAAATTTAATTCCCTATCAGTTTAAATATTGAAAAATATGAGTTAGAATGATTAAGGATTTTATAAGAAATTAAGGCCAAATACATTTTTTAATCTATTACTGAAGTCAAAATAAATACCTCTACATGTTGGTTTTCTAACCTTCAAACCTGCATTGTGGTTTTCTAAAGTTACTACAGAGATTTGTTTGTTACTTTTTTTAATACAGGGAATACTTTTAAATGCAAATAAATTGTCAAACAGACTTTTGGAAAGAGCAACATCCTCCCATCAATCAGCTTTTTCTTCTTCCAAAGTAATCTTCCTCATAGTTAGGATTAAACACTAATCTTATGGTTTAACAAACCATAAACATGGGCTCTTCTGCTCAGCCTGATGATCACACTTCTGTCTATTGCAAGTACTTTAAAACAAATCTGCCTTATTTTGTAGTCTTGATAAAAACGTAAGAATCACTTCCTTCTAATATCAACCATGAAATGTTATTACAGCAAGGAAAGATAATTAGTCCCTAGATGATTACATTTTATTCTTCTCCTTTCTTCGCTCTGCAGTAATTGAGGGACGTAACCCTAATATATGTCTATCTCTTCCTCTCTAACCCTACTCTCTCCCTGCTCAAAACAAAAATACCAGAATTTCAAGAAATATTTGCTGAAAAGTCCAGAAGAAATTGTGACAATAAAAAAGTATGATTAATATGAAAGAAGTACTCTGCTTAATTTAACTGCTTGTAGATTTAACTTTTACCTACATTGTAGATGCTATTGAATTATTCCTCGGTGAAGTAAATCCTTAAATCCTTACATTGCCTATAAGCAGAACATGATGCCTTTCTTGGTCTCCAGAATATGAGTTAGTTCTCTTAATTTATGCAGACTCAGTGCCATTATGTTTCCTTTTATTCAATTTTGCTACTCTGGCTTCTGACAATTAAGCATTATTTTTCCACCAATAAGTATAGTAAGTACCATTAAAGCACTTTCTAAGAAGTGAACTTTCTGAAGAACTATATGGAAGATATATTTCTACAGATGGCTATATTATTCAGAATCTAACACGCTACGTGCAACAGCTATTAGCACTAGTAATTGAATAGACATTGAATTTCTTGTTTTAGAGATTAATTTCACATAGCAGTCCTGAAGTTCACAGATGTCACTTGTCCTTTGCAAATGTACACATTAAATTCCATCCTAATTTTCCAGATAATTTCTGGTGACATTCAGTTTTATCATGTGTAGTCTATTCCATCATCCAGGAGGAAAATACTGAGTGGAACTGGGTGCAAGTCAGGTCCTTGCAGAACACTACTTACTATTTCCCTTGGACAATTGTCCAGGAAATTACTGCTAGAATAATTGAGTTATCTTACCTGCTTACCATCAAGCTGGAGCAGGTGCACTGTTACACTAGCTTGCTTGTGCAATTACTATGTGAAGAGATGATCTATTTCAACTTTTATAAAAGCTTTTTACTTTTGCCACTTCTATTCTTGCTATGGAAAGAAAATAAATTGGTTTGAAATTATTCACTTCTGGCAGTTTTTGGCTAACTACCCCTCCCTTTGCCTTTTTTCTTTTTTTACTTTCTTGCAAATAACACTTTTTCCAGAAACTTTAAATGGATTGTTTGTAGTTGGTTTCCTTTAAATAAATAAAAAAGGCTTCATTTCTGAATATATGAATGTATATAATCATATAAGATATAAACCAATGTCTCCCTTTTCCTGTCTTTACTATCCTGTGCAGGTCCTCAATGATAAACACCTAGTGATTCAAAGACAGCCTTCTCCAAATTTTTTATTTATTTGGAGGTCCTCCATAATTCCAGGTATAGGGCAGGCAGGCTTTATCTTGGTTACAAAGTTAAGATTAAATTTTGAAATTTAAAGGAAGATATCCCCTCTTTTAATACATTCACTTTTCTTTTTTTTTAATATTTATTTTTAAAATATATAATTAAAATAATATTAAAAACAACCTTAATGTTTCAAGTGTTGTACTCAGAAAGAAAATAAACAAACCCACAGCACATTAGTATCATTATACATTTATATGAAAACAAAAGAGCCTCAATGACTTAAATTTACTTTTTTGTTTTTTAAGAAAATATTAAAAATTATGCCATTCTTTTCAGTCTATTGTGATGAATAAACAAAAGTAAAGCAGTTCAGTAAAACTAAGGTACCATTGGAAATGGAGAAGAAATGAAAGAATGCAAAAATATATATTTACTTTCCAGCCACAAAGAATAAAGAATTAAATGCTGAATTATGTAATTTACTGAATAAGATAAGTGTTTAATTTCAAATTATTACTTACACTACTTCAAAAAGTATTCAAATATTCATTTGTTTGAATAAGGCTTTCATTTTTTCCAATAAGCAAATGATATTACTTTAATGATCTGTAGGCTAAGAAAAAAAGTAAAACCCAAACTCCTTTATTTTAGTTTCTATTCCCTTTCCCATTACAAAATTTAATTATTCACATTATGCCCAAATTAAGTGTTTCGTACAGTGAGTGTATATAGATACATACATATTATTATTTTTTTTTCCCACATGACATTTATGATGATCTGTGAAATGTTTGTATGAATAAATTAAATATGTCTGAGTGCTTTTAAGCAAATACTACAGTAAAATGTTTTAGTAGCTCCCATCAGCAACCTTGGCACACCATCACTTCCCATCCTAACTAGCCATAATGATTATTGTATCATTATGGTGTTATGCCATGTACAATAAATTTGCACTCAGTATGACACTTTAAATCATAAAAATGTTAAAATTTACCAGATGCTGAGCAATTTAAATATAAACCTTTGAGCCAGTGAGTATTTCAGTGTTGCATTTCATATTCATTGGTGAGTGTGTACCCATGGACTTCAAGGTGACATAAATGTTGATTGCTTCTTTGTAAACACATTGCTGCTCTGCATAGCATATTTTTATGGTGAATATATTTCAATAAAAGAATTGATTAAGCCTTTGAAACACTGGTTATCGTGTTCGAGCAGCTGTTTGAAAGGCTATATAGCATTGTGTACATAACTTTTAAAATAGCTATCACCATAAAAAATGCAACATTATTTTACTTTATCCCATATCAAAATCACAGTAACTCAAGGGCCTGGGTCTGTAGTCCACACAGACTACTGATGTACCCAAACCAGTAATTAAATTGAAAATGTCACTAAAGGGAATTGAGAAGGATACAGAAAATACATTTCTTGAAGATATCTGGGTACACAGTGGATGCTATTTTGTCCTAAGCATTGTCAGTATCTAATTTAAAGATTTCTGGAATGTACAAAAATCAAATTTATTACTATATTCTGTAAGCATTTAAGAGTAACTTGCAAAGAGAATTTTGATTTTTTTCTAACTCTATTTTCAGCTCATTGCAGATTAGTTAGTCTTGCTTTAGTTTTTTGTTGTTGTTGTTTGGTTGATTATGGTCTTTATTTTTGTTTTTAATGGAAATGAAGCTTTTGTCTTTCTGTGCATTGATGTACCATCAACCTTCTCTCTAGTAACCTTTAAACACATCAAACATTTTAAGGAAATTGCGCCTTAAGTTCCTACAAGTTTCATGACATAGCAGCAGCAGGTAGTGGATAGGAGATATCAGTGACTACACCTATAAAAAGCAGGAAAAGCAGAGCTCTGTCATTACATGGGTTGTAGGACAAGGACCAGACCAGTCACATCATGCACTTCTGGATGTGTGTGTTATACAGGAAAGAGGAAGGTTAGCATGAAAATATATCAAGAATGAATATTGTGTTTAGGAAACTCGTGGGAAATGAGGCTTCATCAGCTCATTGGTCTTAGAATAACTTGTTTGATTTTCCAAAAACACTGGGGGGAATATATCACTTTATCCTACCTCTGTGTTTCCAATACATGGTGATAAACATGTGTAATTAAATCCATGAGATTTATCCATACACAGTGCTCCTGGGGCACAGCTTATATTGTAGAAAAGGCAGGCGTCAATATCCAGTTCACATCTTTCACCTTCAAAACCTGCACCACAAAGAGAATGTTTAATCACAGTTCATTCAGAATATTGACATTATGTCTGTTCAGGGTGTTAGCAGTTAACACCAGTCTACTAGAGTAATTTGGCAGTTTTATTTCCTAAACAAAGTGAAAAAGTGGGATTCTTCATAAAAACGTTCATTGCATACACTGAGACTTATTGCTATTTTAATGTTGCTATTTCTTAAACTTCAATATTTGGATGACAGGTTTTTTGTTCTGTTTAGAAAATACAATAAATTTCCAATGACTTACCTATAGGGCAAGTGCACTTAAAATGATCTTCATAGTCAACACATGTTCCTCCATTTTCACACGAATTGGTACCACAATTATCAATTTGCACCTCGCAGAATTCTCCTGGGGTTGAAAAAAAAAAATCCTAAAAAGGTTAAGAATTAATACAATATTCTTAAAAAAAAAAAAAAACATGAACCCTATCAATAATACTGGTAAAATAACTGTACTTTAAATGATCTTTCTGGAATATCGGATAGAGTTTAGAGACCTTGGGTAAGTTTCCAGACTCCCTTCTCTCCATTAATATATAAAAAAAGGTCAAAACAAACTCTTTCCACATTAAAAAAACAATTTTAGATGGGATCCAATTTGGGATATGGAGCTGAAGAGAGAGGATTTTCACTGGAAATAATTTTCTGAAATGGAGGGAATACCTTTGCATTTTGTTCTACTTTTTACTGCTGCATGAGTCAACCCTCATCTCTACTCAAGACTTTCGATTCTATTATGTATATTTAATTATATCTTTTCTGGGCTCCATTTTGGTCATGAAAAAGCTAGTCCACATTTATCTGAGGCAACCTTTAGTGTCATTCCACTGAACAATTACTTGCTCATTTAGCTGAAGGCTTTTTTTTTAGCTCAGCAGGAAGAAATACCTGAACTCTTACTAGACAGCTCTAAAAAAGTATGTGCTAAAGAGAAATATATCTCTGGCAATGTCATAAGTGTCAATAAGGAAGACTGTCAGCTTTCTAGTCTTAGAAAACCAGTAGATTTGACAAGAAATAAAACACATTAAGTTTTTCTCCTTCTTTTTGGAACTGAAAACAATATATTGAATTCTGTGCAAAGGTTCTTGAGATTTTATTTCTTGTTGTTGGTGTGCTATTGTTCCTTTTTACATGATGTTTTTAATTTTATTTTTAATTTATNAAGCAGAAGAGCTGTACGGGAGATAAATGTTTCAGAGAGATGTACAAGATATCAGGATCATTTCTTTGATCAGACAATATATTCTGTAAAATTTAGTGTCAAAAGTTAGTATTCTATTTGAAATCCTTCATATGGCAAAAAAGAGGAATAATTTTACTTCAATAATTAATTTTTTAAAAAAAATTTTAGTCAGCTTTCCTTTTGAGCTAAAGCCAGAGACATCAGAACATGGACTAATAGTATAAAATCTGGTAAGAAATGACTATGTCTCCGTTTCAGCAAAGCATTTCTGCCAATTTCATTCACTTTAGTCCATTCCTAATATAAACACTTAAGCATCGATAAACATACACTGCATCTTTTAATATGCTGAAATGCAGTGTCAAAGTAAGACCTAAAGATTGCTTTTTATGGACTTCTATAAAGGCAAACAGGAATATACTTATTAAGGCCTTAATGCTGTCATTTGTTGGCTAGAAATCTCTATCTTGGTCCAACAGGTGCTGAACCACATGTACAATATTATGTATTTACAGAGAGGTTGACCAGCATGCTATACAGACTTTTAATGTTTATTTTGCCCCTTTGCTCTTAAGCCAAAAATAGCCCAGTTTTAACATATATCAATTTTTCAACAGCCAAGAGTATATTTTACTGGAAGTTATAAAGCTTACTGAGTTAGACATATTTTTTTAAAAGGTATATTACTGCTATAAAATTTAAGAAAAAGAGAAAATAGGAAATTAGATACTTCTTGCTGTTTATTATTATAACATAATATGTAATATTACATGGGCAACTATGGACAACATGACCTTACAAGACTTTCATTTGCTCACTTTGTATTGACACTAATGGAAACTGCGTTTCTGTATCTCTAGGGAGGTACCATCCTGATTAATACTTTTAGAAAGCCATGTTATGAGCCAGGACAAGTTTTAAAATGTAACTTTGTGTAATATTGTTTGGCAAAAAGACATGCTCAAAAATAAATAGATATTTTAATTGTGAAATCAACTTAATGTATTGAGGAAGTTGATATCTCCTAGGAAATGTCATGTTTTTTCTTTTTTTTCTTAAATGANAAGAATAGAGAAATGAAAAGTGAAACAATCTTTAACACTCAGAAAAGTAGAAGAAGGTGGAGGAGTTTTGAAAAGCTTCAAAGAGGAAGAACAAGAAAAAAGGGAAGGGGAAGGGGAAGGGG